>OVAX01002042.1:0-34828 GCA_900406405.1 Lepidium africanum | reverse complement strand
TTGGTCTCTACAATCTCTACTTGGTGAGACTCTCTCTCACCAAATCTCATATTTTTTATTTTTTTATATTTTTTTATTGTGGTGATACTCATCAAAATATCACCACTACCTATGCTCTTATGATTTCTTATATATATATATATATATATTTGTCAACAGGTTTGGTGGTCTTTAATTTCATTCTTACTACGGTAAATAGTGGGTTTGAACCTTGATATCTGAGAATTTGTAAAGAGAGCACTACCACTAGTTCACCTGTCATCGACCTTATATATATTAGTTTAGAGTTCATGGTTTAGTACACCTCCCTAATGGTTAAAGTTAAACCGTAAACTGGTAACCGTTAGATTTAGTAGCTTATTATAACATGTTGATTGTAATCTTGAAAGTAAGACTTTTTCAACTATGGGTGACTAATATAAAAAATAGAATTAATTAAAATAGTAGTCGCTAAGGGATGAGGACATTATCATATAACAAAGGTCATCATTTAAATTTAAAGAAAGAAGCTCCAAATTTTAGTAAAAAATGGAGAATTTTGAGTTTCTGAATGAGTTCCAAGTCGGTGCAGAAAAGCTAATCCACAGCTATGGATTTCTTCTAGTTATGATCACGATGTTCTTAAGATGGATCGCATCTTTTTCTGCAGTGTAAGTCAAAATCTATCATGTCTAAAAAACATTTTAATTTTCATGTATAAGTTTTTTTGTTTTGTTTAATTATGTTTAGTACTTTGTATGTAAAGTCTTCTGATGATATTGGATCAAACCAAATGGAAGGACTCAAACAATATGTTGACTTCAGTGTTGGCTCCTTATCTGTTCTGTAGTCTTCCTCAAGTTATTTTCCAGTTCTTAAGGTAACAAATCAACACACACGAAATCTAAGTCTTTAATTTTTGTAGTTGTTATTGGGTCTATAATGTTGGTTGGATTATGTATTTGAACTTTATCGTCAGGATGGAATTTGGGAAATGGATGGGTCTCCTTATAATCGTTCTCAGGCTTTTCCTCCCAAATCATTTTACTGGTTAACAATCTTAGAACACTATCATTGAACTCTAAAAAAATATTAATTACAATATTAAGAACTTCTATATATATTAATAACCTCCAGAGTTCATAGGTCGTATATTAAGAAAAAGTTTGGGATATGAATATAATTTCATCTTATAGAAATATTGAGGAAGAAGTGTTTATGGTCCCAGAGTTAATTCTACTTGAGAGAGTTGGTTAGCATCACATAATAAGTTTGGAAATATTAAATTATAGATTGGATTTTTTTTTTTGGTCGGCAAATTATAGATTGGATTTTGTCGATCTGGATTTACATTTCAATATTTTGTGTTTTTGATTTTTTAAAGTAAAAGTAACTGTATAAAATCATTTGTAATTCAGTGTGGCACCATTTCGGTTTTTGGTAAAAAGATGTTTTGAAATATAATTAATATTTAGTTTTATAATTATATTATTTTAACTGATTTTATACATATATATATACACAATACCTTATAAGTTTTTTGATTTATTAAGTTTGTTTTATTTCAGTCATAAAAATTGGTTTCAATTTAGTTTTAATTCATTGGATATGAAGATAACGAAACCAAACGGGTTGTATACAGTTTTTCTTCAATTTCGTTCTAACTATTTTGATTTTGATTTTTTTTTTCATATACATTTTACTGTTTTTGTAAATTGTTTAACTACAAATTATGAAAAACTTGCAGAGTCGCTAGAGATTCCAAGTGCAACGATTCTTCTTACTGTTGCTACACCAAATTGTTTTGAGAAAGCATACAGAAACGACGTATTATCTACTTATGTGTGCTTTCTCATGAGCTATGCCCTTATGAAAAAAAACACCGAAGCTTGTGGTTGTTACAAAAACTCGTTCACTCAAAAAGATAAAATTCATTATACAATTGGTATTTTACTTCTTGTTATGTACCCAATATGGTCGTTCTTAATTTCCTTACGTTTTCTTCTGAAAATCTGATGATTTTACCGATATTGTAAAAGTGACGGCTCTTTTGTCTTGTCTTTTTGGCTATAAATAAAAATAATTATTAATATTCAGTTTTGCCAATATGTTTGTGTTTTACATTCAATATGTTTGTTAAGTTTTACAGTGTAATTTTGCAAATGTTCAAGTTTGCTTTCGACACTTATTTGGATGATGTGAAATCTCTATTTCTAATTTAAATATTTATTAGGTTTTTAGAGTTTTACATATTTAAGAAATTAAATATATATATATATATATAAACCAAAATATTATGGAAGCTTAATTTTTTTATATAATTTATATATAATATTATAAATCAAAATATTATGGTACCCAAACTTCCACAATTTAAAACTCATTCGTTTGGAAGATTTGATTTGGTTTGATTCCTCTTACTTTGGATTTGGTTTGGGTTCTTTGTAGTTTAGACCAGGTACAGATTTGGAATTTCAGGAAAAATGTGTAATAACATAACTCCACAAAATTAATTTGAAAGTTAATATGTCATACAAAGAATGTAAAAATAATTTTTTGCAAGAATAAGATAAATAAGAGAAAACAACATATAAAGTTATACACAAATAATTCGAGAATGTATTAAACAATAATTATATAGGATAATATTCATTAGTTCATTACTAATACATCTACATGTTATGAGCCAAAAATAATGATGATTTAAGTTTTTAATAATTATTATTTTGTACTCTAGGGCATACTTTGGTTATGAATTGAATTTTATCGATCTAATTATTACAAAAAAAATTCTACCAGATTTCACATTCAGTAGAATTCAGTTGTTTTCATTTAATTTTTTAAGTAATTCTGCAAGATTCCGCATAAAAAATAAATAATAAATTCTACTAGATTCCGAATTCAGTACAATTCCGCAATTATCATTTACACCATCAATATATTCCATTTTTGTTGAAAATAATTAAACCTGGCCTTCTGTGTGTATATATATATATATATATATATGAGTCTGCCCTCGTCACGTACGAATTGCTAATATTATCAAAATCCTGTTTATTATCCATTAGCAATCCATAGTTGAATGAAAAAGTATTGAGAAGAAATCTTTAAAACTACAATTTAGTGATTTTAATCCTATTTATTATTTACTATGTTATTAGTTGAGTGATTTAAGAGCTATCTCTTATAATCGAAACTATATCATGGTGTGATTTCATATATAAATTATAGTGTCATGAACTAACATATACAAACATACGTAAACAAATTTAAAGTCAAATTAACTACATAAACATTTATTATAAACTAATAAAATTTGATTTTAACTATCCATTCCTGTGAAAATATTTCGAATTCTAATTAGATCATATATAGTTACATGCTTAGGAACTACAACAAATACGGTCGAGTTAGCTCTACAGGAAATACTCTAGCTGGCATGGGGAGGCATGAGAGATCACTAGTTTGAGTCTCAGCTTGTACGAGAAAGAGGAATATATTCAAAAAAAATATTTTCGGATCCACAAAGACTAGGGTTTCGATCCGAATTTCATGGTTAACAAAAAAAAATAACTACTTTCATATTTAAATGTTTTTGAAATATTTAAAAACATATCTAATTCAACAACTATTATTTAACTTTTCAATTATTATTTAGATAAAATATAAGTAATAAAATAAAAATTGACAGACGAACTTCTTATTACTCAATAATTTCACAATTTCACAAATGTTCAGTTACTTGATTAATATTTTAAATAAAGTATTATGAATAACAAAAATATAGTAAGAATAATTTGTCTAAATTTACAAATGTCTATTTACAAATGTTTGTCTCCACTCGTAAATAATTTGTCAGTTTTGATTATTGAGTAACAAAATAAGCGTTTAAAAGATGATTGTTTGGTTCAGATTAGTTTAACTAATTCCTGAAATGTGACTGGTGACAAATCAAAAATTAAGCTGAAGAATACAAAAATTACTCAAAATCAGTTGACACCAGTTGGTACCAAAGCCTCTTCCTTTTTATTAAATCTTTCCTTCAATCATTCACAAAGGATCTAAATGATAACATCTAAATTATGCTGAATGTGTAATAGGATGATTTTTTTTAATTTTTGTGTGGAATCGAGCTGAATAAGTTAAATTCAAATGATAACATGTTGAATCTAGCTGAATTTGGTAGAAATTTTTTTCAAAGTAATACTAATAGAATAAGTAGTATTATACCTCATTGAATAAATAATTTTCTCAAATAAATTATATAATTAAATGGTATTTAAAATAGTTCAAATAAATAATAATATTTGTCAAACTCTTCTCAGTACGGTGGTTAAATGTTAGAGTTAATTGTTTAGGTAACTAGAGTTCGACTCCATCTCACTATATGTGGCAGCTAAATAAGATTTTTTAGAGATAACTTTGTTATTGACAAAAAAAACTAATACACATTTTTTAAAATAATTAGTTATGAGCATAATTTTATGAAACCCAAACCAAAAAACTGAGTTTGCCGAGTATTGGTAAACAAAAGAGTGTATTGTGGAGAAGGATAGTTGCCGAGTATAATATATTGCTTGATGTCTAGTGCCAAAAAACCGATCCCATCTTTGAAGGGCTTACCCCTCTATTTATAGACCATAGAGGCGGTTACAAAGTAGATTTGATAAAGGAAAATATACAAATTTCTAGATAAGATTGTATCTAGAAGATTCTTGCTAGATCTTCGGAAATTTTCCATGTCGGAATAGGAAAATTTCCATTTCTTTGTTTGCTGATGTGTCATCCGACTTCCTTCAGGTTTTAACGTGCTTCCGATATGGAAATTGTTCGAGTTGAGATTTTGATAAATTTGCCGAGTTCGAAACTTAGAATTTGGCCCATTGTTTTCATGGACCGAAGTAGGATCTCGGATTCACCTCCAACAATTGTCCCCCCAAACTCAGAATTTATTGCCGAGTTTCTGAGTCGGGAAGTTCTCCGCTTTTAGAATCTTCGGTCCACGTGTCGCTTTGCGATTGGGTTATTTGAAATGGTTTCCTTGATTTGTGCGTGCTGAGTAATTATTAATGTTTGGCGTCACTTCGGTTTCCGGTAAATTTCTATAAATATCGCACCATCATTCTTTTACCATTCACTTCATCTTTGTGATTAATCCTTCCGACTTCACTTTTATCTCCTTTTCTAGAGTTTTCTTCCGACTTCAAAAGTTTTCTGACATATTCTAAGTACTTTAAGTCAAGATGGGTCTTGATTATTTTGAACTTCCTAACGTTGTAGAAGGTATGAACGCTGCTCTTGATGGAATGGAGACTCGTCCTACCGAGGGATCTTCTAGAGTTATCAGATATTCTTCTACACCTACTCGAGACATTGTTGAAGTTCCTTCAAGTTCTTGTCGGTGAACTTCACGACCTGCCGAAAGGCCAAGGGCTGATCCGCCTAGGATTGCTTATCTTGGAGTCATTACTCCTAGAGTCGTTACCAGTGGTAATGCCTCCGGTTTTTCTCGGGGAAGAGGAAGGGGCGTTCTTGATTACTGTTTCACCTTTGATCATTCCGATCTGAGATCAACTTTGGAGTTTCGGACGGAATGTGTTGATCTGATGCGTCATCAGGTTCAACTCTCGACTTCATCAGGTTCTGAATGTCGAGAAGAAAAAGATCTCTCGAGATCTTCAGGATCAGTTTTCTGAGCGCTTTAACCGAATTGCTGCTCGGTTTACTTGGAGGCTCGGTTGGTTTATGCCCAGTATCTTGGGTCGCAGAGTGCTCTCGAACTTCTCTCTGCTCGGGGTGTCAACATTCCTTCAGCAGTTATTGACTCGATAACTGCTAAAGTGAACGAGTCCAAGGAGACTGTCAACAGGGAGAACTTGATGCCGTCACTTCCAGGAGACTTGGTCGTTCTGGTCTTCGAGATTGGGAGGCGTTAAACAGCAAAGATCAGACTATGAACTAGTGTTCCTCTTTTTTGTCTGAATTTTTGGATTTTTTAGAGTCATGTCTTTGACTTTTGTAACCGCTGTTCGGCTTTTAATAAGTCATCTATTTGATTCTTGTAATCGGCAATTGCCTTGTAATTATTTACCTGTATGATATCTCGTAGTTTTGTTAAAGAAAATGTTATCTCGTAGTTTTGTATGATAATTAGACAAGTACAAAGCTTAATTCCCGAGGTCTCTTCTTGTTCCTACACGTTAGCTACATTTCTCTTCTAAGTTTGAGAGTTCGATCCCGATTGTTAGAAAGAGAAGTTTCACTGTTTGGCACTTTAAGCTGAGATTTTAAGACTCAGTTTAGGTTTTAAGAATTTCAACCTCGGAAACAAACTTCATAGCAATGTCGTTTTTTTTAAAAAAAATTTTGTGCACAGAACTACATTCTGCCTTTGTTCGAGAACTTAATCTCTTTGTGTTGTGTGGGAACTCGGCCCATATTTGTGAGAACATGGTCTCGGCTAAGTGTGATAATTAAATCTTGTGTTTTGTGCAAGGGACTAGGTCTCGGCTTCCAATGAGGTTTGAGGCTTGGTTCTATTATTTACGATTTTAGGTACTCGGCCAGATTTTAAGACTCGGCTATATTGGATGAGTTTTTATGATCCGGCGAGGTTTTAAGACTCGGCTTTGGTATGAGCAAGATTTAGATACCTTTTCTTTGCCAAAGGTTTCATAGAATAGGTTAATGAGTTTATTAATTCGCTGAGAGTTTGAAACTTGACGAGGTTTTAAGACTCGGTTATATTGAATGGAATTTTGCGACCCGTCCAGGTTTTAAGACTCGGTTTTTGAATGTTTGCCAAGAATTTGATCTCGGCAAATTCTGTGTAGAGTTTTAATCTGTTTTGCGAGAATTTGATCTCGCCTTTTTTTGGGAGTTAGGGTGTAATTTTTTTTTTGTGTCCGAGATGAGGACTTTTTTTTTTTTTTTAATTTTATTTAGTTATTGATGCACCCGAAGGCTACCTACGTACCCTGCTAAGATCAAGCCAATACATAGTTCTGATTGCATAATTAATTAAATAGGCATGCGTCAAGTAACACATTCAGATTGCCGAGTTGGCGTATCTTCAATAGTAGTATCGTTTCAAGTTGATGGAGTTCCAGCTTTGAGAAACCATCTCTCCTTCTATTGTTGCGATCTTGTAAACTCTTGGTTTTATGATCTCACAGATGATATACGGTCCTTCCTAGTTGGCCAAGTTTTCCTGCATTAAATTCTGCCGTGTTTTTAAATACTTTCCGAAGTACCAAGTCTTCTACCGCGAAGTGCCTTCCATGAACTTTCTTATTGTAACACTTTACAACCTGTTGTTGATAGTTCTGTACTCGGAGAAGTGCCTCGTTGCGTTCTTCTTTTAAGTCATCAATGATGGTTTCCATTGCTTCATTGTTTGAGTTTTCATCTTCAGGAAAACGCTCTCAACGCATGGTTAGTTCTACTACTTCCGATGGAGCCATTGCCTCCATTCCATGAGAAAAAGAGAAAGGAGTTCTTCCGGTTGAGCGTCTTGGTGTTGTTCGATGTGACCATAACACGCCATCCAACTCGAAAGCCCAATTTCCTTTCTTTTCTGAGAGCCTTTTATTTATTCCATCTATGATCTCCTTGTTTGTTGCCTCGGCTTGTCCATTTCCTTGTGGGTTTTGCGGAGTGGATTTGTTTACTCGGATGTTCCATCTGGAGCAAAAGTTAGTGAATTTTGCCGAGATGAATTGAGATCCGTTGTCGGTTATAATCTCGTAGGGTAACCCATGTCGGCAAATTATGTTCTTCCATATAAATTTGAGTATGTCTTTGTCTTTGATGTCTGAATAAGCCTCTACTTCGACCCATTTTGAGAAGTAATTTGTCATGACAAGATTAAAATGTTTTTATCAAGATGAGGGCAATGGTCCGACCATGTCCATCGCCCACCGCATAAATGGATATGGCATAGCTGCAAAGGATAGATCTTCGGTTGGGGCGTGGATGATATACCCATGTCGTTGACATTTGTCACATTTGGCTGCATATTGTGCACAATCCTTCGCCATAGTCGGCCAATAATATCTGAGAGTTCGGATCTTGTGTACGAGTGATCTTTTGCTGTTGTGATTTCCACCAACTCCATCATGCGTCTTTTTAATAATTTCACTAATTTTGCACTCGTTCTTCCTTTAAATTCAATATCGTACTCGCTTAATGTGATGGCCCACTTAGTTAGTATTTCGGACTATTTTGGACTATGTAGAATTGTTTGCAGCGGGTGATTGGTTAACACAATGATAGTGTGAGGCTGGAAGTAAGGTCGTAACTTACTTGTCATGGTCACCACTGCCAACGCGAATTTCTCAGTAGTTAGATATTTGGTTTTGGCTCCATCCAATGATTTGCTCATGTAGAAAATTGGATGTTGAGTTCCTCTGTCGTACCGAACTAGCACGCTGCTCACTGCTGACACCGAGACCACAATGTACAAGTATAGAGATTTTCTGTCTTAGGGTTTTGCAAGAATCGACGGGGTTAAAAGATACTCTTTTAACTCAGAAAAAGCATTCTCACACTTCTCGTCCCACTTGAACTCTTTATTTCCATGCAATAAGTTGTAAAACGGGAGACACTAATCCGTTGAGCATGAGATGAACCGATTTAGAGTGGCTAATCGGCCAGTTAGCCTTTGAACTTCTCTTTTGTTTTTTGGAGAAGGTAACTCTTGGATTACTTTAATCTGCTTTAGGTTTGCTTCAATTCCCCTCTAAGTGACTGTGTAACCAAGAAATTCTCCCAAGGTTACTCCGTAAGTGCAGTTTTCCGGATTGAGCTTTATCTGATATTCATTCAATGTTTGAAAACATCGTGCTAGATGTCCGACGTGATCTTCAGCTTTAAGAGACTTCACAAGCATGTCGTCTATGTAAACTTCCATTGTTTGCCCGAGTTGATTGGCAAATATGTTTTTGACTAATCTCTGTTAAGTTGCTCCGGCATTCTTTAGCCCGAATGACATTACTCTATAGAAGTAAGTTCAGTGTTCTGTGATGAACGAAGTTTTCTCCATTTCGTCAGGGTACATCCAAATTTGATTATATTCTGAGAAGGCATCCATGAATGAAAGGAGTTTTTCTGGCGGTTGCTTCAACAAACCTGTCGATATTCGGCTGTGGGAAACTATCCTTTGGACATGCTTTACTGAGGTCGGTGAAGTCCACACATACTCGCCACTTCCTGTTCTTTTTTTAACGATAACCGGGTAAGCTAACTATTCCGAGTATTGAACTTCGACAATTGATCCGGCTTCGGTTAGCTTTTTGACTTCATCGATCACAGCCTTTGTTCTTTCTCGCCCTAGCTTTCTTCATTTTTGCTTGATGGGCTTGTAGGTCGGATCAACGTTTAATCTGTGATTTGTGATCTTTGAATTGATCTCGGGCATATCTTTAGTCGTCCATGCGAATGTCACCACATTTTGTTCCAGAAGTTAAATCAACTTATCTCGGATCGATTAACTCAGATTGACCCCAATGCTTACGCATTTGGGCGGGTCTGTGAGATCAATGTTGATAATTCGATGCTAGATTGGTCTGGCATTTCTGGAGTGGGAGGCTCCTTTAATGCTTTGCTTTTAACATTCACCGTGATCATGCAAGATTTGTTTCGTAACTTTAACTCAGTGATTAAGCACGTCCGAGACATCTTTTGATCTCCTTGAAGCGTGTAAACTCCTTCGCTTGTCGTGATTTTCACACACTGATGATAACTTGATGGAATTTCCTTCATTGTATTGATCCAAGTTGTCCCAAGTATCATATTGTCAATTAGAGGTTTATCAACTACTAAGAACTTGATCCATCTAGTATTTCCGGAAACTCAGACTGCTAACTTGATAGTCCTGATTGCATTTATCATGCTTCCATCGAATACAGTCAATGTTCTTTCCTCTGGTTTAAGTCGTGTGTCTGGTAAAGCCATCTTATCCAACATCTCTGTAAAGATCAGATCTACCGAGCTGCGTGTATCGATAAGGATCTGAGATACATCACAATCAGCTACTCGTAATTTAATGACTAGCGGATCGTTATGTGGGAAGCTTACTCCTTCAACGTCTTTGGTGGTGAATGTAACTTCCGAATCGACCGGCCCTAAGCTTTCCTGGACTGGATTGAGGTTGATTGCTGCAATAATCTTCCATTCGTACCTCTTAATCGACCTTATAGTGTCGTCACAAAAATGTAATCCTCCCATGATTAAATTGACCTCCACTCTCGGGGATTCCGATTCTTTGTTCTCCCCATCTTGTTTCTGCCGTTTTGGTTTTTATTTGGCATTGATGTCTTGGTTTGCTGCTTTGTAAGCTGCTTCTCGCAACTCGGCTTTTTTTCGCTTTTGCGCCTTGAACTTCTGAGTTTCTTTTTCCAAAAAGTTCAACTCTCATTTAATGAATTTCTCGGCAAGTAGCTCTTGTAACTGTTTACACTTAGAAGTGGAATGACCTGTCCTATTGTGAGAGGCACAATATTCACTTAGGTTGTAAGTGTTGTTAAACGGATTTTCACGAGCTGGGCTATCAGTTTCACCGACTTGGAAAGCTGTTGCCGAGATTGTTTTCCCTCTGTAGTTATGTTGTCTCGACTCATGGTATTCTTTAGCTCCTGAGTCCCGATGGATTTTTTGTGTTCTGGCAAGGATTTGTTTTTCTTCCATGTAGTCTGCATGCCTCACCGCTCTGCATAGGGCATCCGAGACCGTACTAGGCAATTTTACGAATATGTCTCTTTGAAGGGCCTCATTTGTAACCATTCTAGTTCTTAAAGCCTCGATAGCCATGTCGTCGCCGACTTTGGCCTTAGTCAAGATTTTCTTATATCGTCCAAGATACGATATTAGAGACTCATCAAATCCTTGCTTCAAAGATCGTAGCTCCACTGTAGAAGTATCTTGGTTGACAAATAGGGCGTATCGCTTCATGAATAACTCGGCGAGTTGATTGAAGCTCTCGATCGATCCAGTTGGTAACTTGGTAAGCCATACTAGAACGTTGCCGGTTAGATTCTCGGCGAAGAGTTGGCAATAAGCTGCGTCTTCCTGGTCGAGATTGTAGGTAGTCCCATTCATCATGATGTTGAAAGCACTCATGAATTTGATTTGGTCAGTAGTCCCATCGTATGTCGGGCACCTTATTCTTGGTCCCCGATTTACCGAGACTCTCTTTAGTCTCGATGCAAAGGGTGAGTTTTGAGCTCGAGCCAAAATTTGCCCAATCTCTGGTGTCGAGCTGGTAGCTTGATGGAACTGAGACCGCATGTCCTTCATCATCTTGTATACAACTGTTGCATCCATTGTAGTCGGCGCCTGTTGTCTTGACGCGTTTGGCATCGTAGTCTGTCCTTGTCCGGTCAAGTTGGTTGGTTGTGGACTCGGAATTGTTCCAAACAGATTTCTTTAGGCGATGGTTAACACTTCTCCGTCTGGTCTGTTGTTTTGTGTAGAAGGAAGGTTACTTTCGCTTAGTCGAGACTCGATTCTGTTGAATTTTTCCGAGTTTCTTCGATCAGAAGCTTAAATTTGTGCTATCATGTTGCGCACCAGATTCTCGATTGAAAGTGGTCCCTGCGGCGGATCTGGGATTGTAGCGACAACCTGAGAATTTTCTCTGTTCTCCTACTAAGTTTGAACAGAGTTGAAGGACGATTCGAGAGTCGAATCAACGTTTTCTTGGAGGTTTAGGTTCCTCCTTTTGGGTGAGCTGATGGTTACTTTGTCTTCGATTATCCCTTGCTCCTCTTGTGCTCCTTTGTTCCTGTATAAAGAATTCCTTCAATGTCTTCCCCACAGACGGCGCCAACTGTTCAAACCGGGTCTAGCACAAGGAGCTAAGTCCACGATTCTGATCAAAAGAGGGAAGATTGCGTAAGGATTTTTTTAAGGGTTTGGAGAAGAAAAGAGTGTATTGTGGAGAAGGATAGTTGCTGAGTATAATATATTGCTTGATGTCTAGTGCCAAAAAGCTGATTCCCTCTTTGAAGGGCCTACCCCTCTATTTGTAGACCATAGAGGCAGTTACAAAGTAGATTTGATAAAGGAAAATATACAAATTTCTAGATAAGATTGTATCTAGAAGATTCTTGCTAGATCTTCGGAAATTTTCCATGTCAGAATAGGAAAATTTTCATTTCTTTGTTTGCTGACGTGTCATTCGACTTCTTTAGGTTTTAACGCGCTTCCGAGATGAAAATCGTCCGAGTTGAGATTTTGATTAATTTGCCGAGTTCGAAACTTAGAATTTGGCTCATTGTTTCCGTGGACCGAAGTAGGATCTCGGATCCACATCCAACAGTATATATATATATATTTTTATTTTTTTTCAAATCCGAACCCACAACTGATCAAAGTTATAAGAATACAAAACAAAACTAAGTGAATACCTGACCGAATCAAAAACTAAACAAATATCTGAAATACATATACATATATATTTTATTTATATTTGGAACTGTTATTTTTAATTAATTGTATACATTATCAGACATATTAAGATACATGCAAAGCTGAGAATAAATATTAAAGAAAAGAAAGAAAGCATATATAGAAAAAAATTACTCAAGATTCCTCAAACAATTCGTTCAATGCAACTGGTAATATACAAAAAAATAGTTGAAGAATACAATAATTCCTCTAATTCCACTGGTACTAGTTGGTACCTGAGTATCTGAATGAGCTCCAAGGCTATGAAGTCGTAGTTATGATCACGATGATCTAGAAGCCCAATAAAAAGCCATAATTAACCACTCTAGAGAAGGTATTTGTATAAGCTATTTGTATTTTATTATTTTAATTGAAAATATGATTGACCTGAATTCTATGGGGTTCCATTCAAAATATAAAAGAACGATAATGTAGAAAAAATTGAAAACAAATAAAATTCATGTTGAAAAAATGGTATCATAAATTGGAGAAACAACAAGTTTATAACTATGTTTCTGTTTCTGATAAATAACTCTTCTTGCATTTTTTTCTGCAAAATCTGTAAGAATGTGCGGGTTTGCTTTGACAGTTAATAGTTGGTAACCCGTTCTCTGTGTCTTTGTTTCTATTGCATTCTATCTCATCATATCACATTATGTTCTGTGATATTTGAGAATCACCATCAATACCTCGGTGTAAGTCAGGGACAATCTTTTATTCCATAGTCCGGGGGCTAGTTACAACTAGCCAATTCAGAATTTTCAGATGTACTAACAAGTGCATTCATTAAAGTTACATAATCAAGGTTTCTAACATGCCTTTTCTATTAATAATATATCCAATCCATTTACTCATTCTTGTGATATTGTCGATCGTATGTAAGATTTTATCAACTTCAACTTAGAGAAACTTCTTTTAGCTGAAGCAACTAAAACCGGAATGGTGATTATTATCTTATATGCAACCCATATATTAGGATAACAATCCATGAATCTTTTCAAAAAATTAAATACTTCTGCAGTCTTCTTTAAATGCTTAGGTATAATTTCTCTGAAAAATATGATTTCCATAAATTAATCATTTCCATCAAGATCTGAAATTTTTTCATGCTTAGGAAAAATTTCAAACTTAATACATGATGTCCTCAAACTATCATCATTTGTTCAATTTAATTTTTCTAGACTGAACAAAAATACCTTCATATTCAAATGTTTTATCTTCATGAGTTCAAGTCCAGCGCACTGACCTTATCCTTTATTTTAAATGATGTTTTCAATTTAAAAATTAAAATAAATGTAGCATTTTGAAGGTTTGAAATGAAAGTTAAACTCCAATGTAAAGTGTAAATGTTATTACTTTAGGGGTTAATATAATGGAAATAAAAAAATGTTGAATATTTAAAGAAGTGACTGCCTTCTTAAATGTTTTTTATAGGATACTAGTTGGTGACTTAGCATTCGGTCGGTATTTGACTTCAAAAATAAGAAAAAACGTATTTAGACTTTTATGATTTAATTGAGTAGTTTATTGTAGGTAAATTTTAGAAGTCATAATATATTTTCATAAACGAGCAATAATGTTGAAACTTATGACTCTTTTTTTTTCTTAACATTACAGTATTTTTAAAATCACAAAAGTCTTGCAACATGTTCAAAACTTTAACCAGCTTTCACATCAAATTAAAAAAGATGAAAGGGTACCATAATTATCTGGTGAAAATTTGAAAGAGCAAAATTTTATTAGGTGATAGTAAGTTGGAATTACCAAATGATCAATTTATAAGAAAAAAAATAAAAGGGAGAAATTATATTTTTAGATTAAAGATAATTTAGTGAGTAGAGTTTGTTATTACTCACGATAATTTAATTGTGTTTTGATTAAGTATGAAATTATTTTTAACACATTGAATATGGATATATGAGAAGACATCACCTGCATGACCAAAACGTATGGAGTTGAATAAAATATATTAAAAATATAAGAATATATAGCCATTACAAATGAAATGTTTGACTCGCTAGAAACTTTCATCTTCACTTATGCTCATGTAAATATTGAGTTACTCAGTATCACTATATTCGTAAACTGTCTATATATATGTAATAAATTTAATTTGATTGCAATTCTATAACAAATTTAGAAAATTTTATTAGGTGCCAATGCTAAGTTGGAACTACCGAATGATCGATTTATAAGAAGAAAGAGGGAGAAGTTACCTTTGTAGATTAAACATATTTTAGTGAGTAAAGTTTGTCATTACTCAAGGTAATTTAATTGTGTTTTCATTAAGTATGAAATTATTTTTAACACATTGAATATGGGTATACGAGAAGACATCATCTGCTGAACAAAACGTATGGAGTTGAATAAAATATATTAAAAAAAATATAAGAATATATAAGCATTACAAATGAAATGTTTGACTTGCTAGAAACTTTCATCAGCACTTATGCTCATGTAAATATTGAGTTACTCAGTATCACTGTATTCGTAAATTGTCTACATATAATTTAATTTGATTGCAATTCTTTAACAAATTTAGAAAATTTAATTTTAAAAATTTTCGTATAAGATAAATTATAAAAGGTATGTCTATCATATTATATTTTTTACTTGTGATATGAACTATAATTGAAATAATAAGTATACGTATCCAATAATTTACTATTTATCTAAAATTATAGTTTTAAATTTATAATTTATTTCTAATAATAGTTTAAATTAACAAGCTATTAATAGTGGGTGATGATGAGACACTCTATGAAGAGAGCACATTTTACTTTATATATAGATTCCCAAAATAATCTATTGTTCTTACCCCAAATTTATTAATTCCAATCTAGATGATCGAATAATTATCTCAAATGTGATATCAATTTATTTATATTTTAATAAAAAAACTAGATATATACCCACGCTATAGCGTAAGATTTTGATTATTTTTTCAACCGTGTTTATTTGGTTCTTAGACACATGTTGATATTTTGAATGTTATTTTAGAGGTCCAAAATCCGAACTGAAATTAACCTGAATTAGAGAAACCGAACCCAAAACAAACACGATAAATTACCTTAATAGATCATAAATCTGTGTATTTGAAAAATCAAACCTAAACCTGAACCTTAACCAATCGAAAACAAATTTTTTTAGAGTTTTTCTATTAAATTTCTTTTAATTTTGAATTTTATTTATAAATATTCGAACCCGAACTCGATCTATACCGGACCAAACTCTATTCAAACAATAAAAATATTTGGATAAGTCTTAAATCAAAATAAGGAAATACCAAATTAGATTAAGCAAATCCGATAAAATACCAAAAATGTGTCTTAAATCTATATACTTGGAAAATCGAATCCAAACTAGAATCGGGACCGAATCAATAACTGAATTTGTAATCGATGTTTTTTTTATTTTAGCTTTTTAAATGTTTTTTATTAAATCTTTATTAATTTAGATTTTTAAATAAATATCTGTAACAAAACCTATCTCAAGCCTATTTTTAGGGTTGTTATGAACTATAGCTTAATTTTTATCCTAAAGTTTATAACACGATCAAAATGAAAGTGTCTTCCGCTTTAATATATAAGATATTTCAAATTACATTTATATGCAAAAGTGAATTTTAATTTAATTTAGAACACTATAATTCTTTTTGTAAATGCGATTGTTCCAACACAACATATCACCAACATAACATATTGACGACTATGATGAATATACAACTTTTTAAAAAAAATATCAGGGCACGAAGATAATTGGATTTGAACAAAAAATAACTTCACTTTAATAATATAGACAACTAAATTAATTTTTTTAAGTACCACTCATGCACCACAACTCATACGTCACTATATTTTCTTAAAATGAGGTATTAGATCTTTGAATTTAATAATACTATATTTGTACTCGCGTAATAGCGTGGTAAAATATATAGAAATAGATTTATTTAAATTTAATCTATATATATAAAATAAATGTTGTTCTCTTCTTAGAGTGTCACATCATCACTCATATTTAAAACAAATTCTTATTTTTAAACTATAATTAAAAATAAATTATTAATACTAAGCCACAATTTAATGGATACATGCACTAATTTAGTATTTAAATTAAATTTATATCACAATTAAAAATATAATATGAAAACATACTTCTTATGATTTCGTAATTAAAAATATAATGCCACAATTAAGAAAAATTATAAACATATATCTGAATTTAAACTTTCTTATAAATTCACTATAATTACAAAAACAAATTATAGATTCTCAATATACCTCTATCATACAACAAAATAAAATTAAAAGAAATATGTGTAATAATTGGTGAATCTAGAATTTATTAATAGATATGTAATAATCAAAATATAAATTTTTAGAGAAGAAAGAAGAGAAAAAATTACCAAAACCTTATTATCTAATTTAGAAATTAAAGAAGATATAGTAGGTGTTTGCATTAAACTCATTTATATATGAAAAACTAAATAAAAACCATTAAAATAAATTTTTCTATTTTTTAAGGGATTTGGTATGAAATTAAATTTATTAAATATAGGTAGACTATTAGCAAATATAGTGACAATGAGTATTTTAATATTTATATGAGCATCACATATAGCGAAGATGGAAAGTTTCTACTGAGTCAAAATTTTCATATGTAATCGTTAAATATTGTAATACGTTAAGCGTATTTTATTTAGCATCATACTTTTTGTTTAGGGTGATGTTGATGATGTCTCTTCATAGTCTCCCATTCAATATGTTTAAGAAAATAATTTAATACTTAATGAAAACATAATTAAATTATTCTAAGTAATGATAAATTGTACCAACTAGAAAAATTACATTGTCTTTAACCAATAAAATGTAACTTCTCTTTTTTCTTTCTTCTTTTTAATGAATCATTTGGTAGTTAGCATTGCAACCTATTAAAATTTTACCTTCTAAAATTTTGACCAAATCAATAAGAAAATTTATCATCTTTGTTTTTAGAATTGAGCTGGTCAAAATTCTCAATTTGTCATTGCAAAACTTTTGCAATGTTGGAAAGCCTATAATATCAAATAAGGTGGAGAGCTCATAATATGAGTGTCAACATGTTACTCCTTGATGAAAATATATAATTTATATTATTTACGTACACTAAACAACTCTTTTAAACTATAAATTTTTACATATTTTCTTCCACTCTTGCATACAAATTTCGCACGGAGGGCGGGTCACCAACTAAATTTTGATCAAATGAAATACCTCTTCAGCTAAAAAAAATGTTTACTTCAACAGAAATTCACTGGTCAAATATCTCTTCAATTCTATTTTGGAATTATTGTTTTTAATTGATTTGAGCTAATGGTGAATATTCTTTACATTGAAAATGATTTACCTTCCTCATCATAGTTATATACTTATATGTTCTATTTACATATATATACACCATCTGTATATTAATACATGTAAAATCAATTAGCACTCTTTCATTTCTTGTTATTCTGTAATTAATACTTACTATAAATTGCTAATATTTTTTTTTTTTGAGAAATAAAATTGGATGATGTGTATTAACAAATAATTGGATTGGTGTTGGAAATTAAAAGGTGAGCTGATGTGACAGCTCTATATGCTTTTAAAATGCTGATATATCGAGCCTTATATATATATAATTTATTTTTGGACTGAAGTTCAAGATCTAGGACTTGGCAGTAATGTGAACGGGACTTTGGATTCCAAATGATTAGGTTTTTGACTCACCTTTTTGTCCTAACTTTTAAATGTAAGAATTAATGATCTCTAAAAAAATAATATATACAATAGAACTTTGGTGTTGGGGGGGTTGGGGTGGGGGGGTAATGGGAAGGGGACCAATGTCCATTGTTAGATATATGCATAAGAAAGGGGGTTTATTGGCATGTTTTCATTGTGTGAATGCAACTAAAATATTATTACGGGGGTTTTGTTCTTTCTTAAAGCATGTGCTCTAATAGCGCGTAAGTCAAATAAATAGTTAATTATTATTCAGATGATAGTTAGATAACCACTTGAACTCGAGCAATGAATCTTTTTAAAATTATTTATAGTTTGAAAACATACAATAATTTAATATAATACAACAAAATATTGTATTATCAAATGATTGGTAATATCAATTAATCCATATTTTTGTTATTGAATATCACTTAACTATTTGAATATCAATATTTATAAAGTTACCATTATATAAAGATACTACCATTATTTTATCTAATAACTTTTTATTCTCATAAAAACTTAAATTCTAACTTGTATTTTTTCCCTTACTGCTTATATACGTTCCTAAAATAAAAATATATAATACATAAACATAAAGAAAATATGTACACTAAACTATTGTTTTTGTGGCATACACATCATTTTTCTTTCCCATGTTAATCTAGAATGAATGTGTTGCATATTACTATTTTATTTACAAACGATATCTAGATTCATATTACAAAATATGAATGATTATTATATAACAATTATGTTTATATATATGTTACTACTATCTTATTTTTCGTATAACATGTTTTATGTTCACAAAAACTTAGTTTGTAACATGACATATGTTCATAAAGTAAAATGTGAAATGTGTTCATAATTTTAATTTGTTGGCATGTGTTCATTGTGTTAAATGTGAATGTGCAACTAAAATATTATTAAGGGCTTTGGTTTTATATAAGCGCGTAAGTCAAAGAAATAGTAAATTATTATTTAATTAAATAATAAAATTAGTCGCATTAACCAATAAAATTATGCCACGTAAGGTCCTTAGCCCTGTGATTACATATCCTCAATATAATACCTAACCTAACTACGACATTTTTCTTCTATCACTCTCCTCTCTCAACATTACTAGCTAGAACCAACGTAAACGACTCCGGCGCGAGCTATGGAGATTCCAACACCGGCGGGATTTAACCAGGAAACTCTCCAGCAGCAGCTACAAGCTATTATTGAAGGGACACACGAAAGCTGGACTTACGCTATATTCTGGCAAGCGACGAAAGATTTCTCTGGTGCCTCCGTGCTTGGTTGGGGAGATGGTTATTTCAAAGGTGAAGAAAAAAAAGAAAATCTGAAGCAAAGTTCGAATTCTTCGTCGTCAACAGATCAGGAGTATCGGAAAAAGGTGTTGAGAGATCTTAATTCATTGATAACCGGCGGTTTAGGTTAACGAGGATGTGACGGATATGGAGTGGTTTTACTTGGTTTCGATGACGCAAAGCTTTGCTAATGATTCAGGATTAGTGGGTAAAGCGTTTTCAACGGCTAAACCTGTTTGGTTATGCGGGTCGGGTCAGTTATCCGGGTCGGATTGTGAAGGTGCAAAGCAAGGAGGAGTTTTTGGGATTCAGACTATTGTGTGTATTCCTTCGTCCTATGGAGTTGTGGAGCTGGGGTCTATAGAGAAGATTGCACAGAGTCCAGATCTTATCAATAAGGTTCAGAATATTTTTGGTTTCGATGATGGGGCTGGAGATTTATCGGATCTTAATAATAATATTAACCAGGATCAAGGCAAGAATCTTGACAAGGATCAAGATGAGACTAACACAATGTTGTTTGATACTTTCAGCATTTGAGTTATGTCGCTGTATGTCGGTTCATTTATAGCCCAAATTCCATCCAAAAATTTTATTTAATGTATCTTTGCTAAGTCAAATTCCTGATGGCAGAATTATAACCAGACTGAAAAAGATTGAGTTAGACGTTTTTATCATATAGTAGTTTTTTCTTCTTATTTTATGAGTAATCTCTATGGTATTATTTACTCCTACCATCTTGTTATATTTACTCCTTCAGTTGATTTCGAAGTCCTATATAATTTGACCCAAAGAATATTAAACATATGCAATAGTGTATAGTTTAATTGTACTAGTTTGTATAGATAAGATTGGTAAAGACTATTATTCTAGATACTTATATCATCGTTTAGGGTTCTTGTATTAGTATATATATATGTACTCCTTGTGAATAATAAGAAATAATCAGCTTCTAAACCTACATGGTATCAGAGCCAACGATCTTTTACCACTCTAAGCCGCTAATCCAAAATTTCAAACTCTTCGAAACCTAAAAATGGTCAATCGGATATCTCCTTCAACCTCTAGCGAAACTGTGGTTTCAGAAACCACAACCCTCCTCAACGTCAATATGACGAATGTAACCAAGCTGAATTCATTAAACTTTCTCATATGGCACAAAAAAGTCCACGTCCTCCTTGATTGCTACAAGTTAGCCGAATATATTGATGGTACCGTCACGACACCTCCTCCAACCCTCACTACTCCCACGGGAACAACTGTTAATTCCACACACTCTCTATGGCGTTGACAAGATAAGCTCTACTACAGTGCTCTTCTCGGTACCATCTCTAACCCACTTCAGTCGATCCTTGCCACCACCACAACATCTGCTGAAATTTGGGAAACTCTATTAGTTACATATGCTGAACCTAGCAGGGGTCATCTGAAACAAATTCGACAACAAATTAAGAACTAGGTCAAAGGATCACGATCGATTGATGAATACATTCAAGGATTCACAACGCGATTTGGTCAACTTGCACTCCTCGACAAACCTCTTGACTGTGAAGACAAAATCGATCATATCCTCGAAGGTCTCTCTGGAGATTACAAAACCATCGTGGATCAAGTTGAATCTCGAGATACATCTCCAACTATGGCAGAAGTTCATGAGAAGTTAATAAATCATGAACTGAAACTCGCAGCCTTGGCTTCCAATCCAACGCTTCATGTCTCGGCTAATGCTGCTTATCGGAACAACAACAACAATCAGAATTAGTATCATCCATGCAATCAAAACCAAGGGCAATCAATATCAGTCATATCCTTCATCGCCACAGTAGTATCACTCACAGCAGCCCTAAGCACGATCAGACAATCGCCAAAGCCGTGGATATCAAGGCAAATGTCAACTCTGTGATGTGTTTGGACATAGCGCTCGAAGGTGTTCTCAGGATCTCACACCTCAACAACAAATGACAGATCACTCACCCACCTCCTCTTGGCAGCCACACTCAAACATGGTTGTAAGTCAACCCTACAATCCTCAGAATTGGGTGCTTGACAGTGGTGCCACACACAACCTCACAGCCGACTTAAATAATCTTTCCCTTCATCAACCATATAATGGCGGGGAAGATGTAACCATTGTCGATGGGTCCACCATACCAATCTCTCACATGGGTTTAGCGTTTCTTCCTACTCCTACTCGAAAACTAAAATTGTCTAATATTTTTTATGTTCCATCAATACATAAAAATTTGGTTTCGGTGAAATACTTATGTTGTGCTAATCAAGTTTCTGTGGAATTCTTTCCATCGTGGTTTCACGTGAAGGACCTTCACACGGGAATCATGTTACTCCGCAGCAAAGCTGATCATATCTATATACATGGCCGAATTTTACCACTACCATTGCGTTCCTCTTCGCTACACCCACGCCCAAAACCACAACTACCTCCTGACACGTAAGACTCGGCCATCCTTCCCTTTCTCTTTTAAAACTATTGTCTCAGATTTCTCTTTATCAGCTTCAAATGTTATTTATAAAGATTTCTTTTGCTCAGACTGTCTTCTCAACAAAACACATAAACTCCCATTCTCCAATACAACCAATATCTCCTCTAAACCACTCGAAATAATTTTCTCAGACGTGTGAACATCTCCCACTGTCTCCACTACCAACAACAAATACTATATCATTTTCATCGACCACTACACCCAATACACTTGGTTTTATCCTCTCAAAGCGAAGTCAAATGTTCATGAGACGTTTCTCACTTTCAAAGCCCTAGTCGAAACCAAATTCCAGACAAAAATCCAAACTTTATACTCAGATAACCGAGGTGAATACATTGCTCTCCGATCATATCTTACAACACATGGAATCGCTCATCTTACCACTCCACCACACACACCAGAGCACAATGGTGTTTCGGAAAGAAAGCATCGACACTAGCATTTCCCTCCTTACACATGCCGCCATGCCTGTCTCATACTAGGATTATGCATTCACCACTGCCGTATACTTGATTAAATCGCATGTCTACGAGAATTTTGATGGTAAATCGCCATATAAGAAGTTGTTTCGCGAAAACCCAAATTAATTGAAGTTGAAGATATTCGGTTGCCTGTGCTTCCCATGGCTTCGTCCCTATGCACCAAATAAGCTAGCTCCGCAATCACTCTCATGCATCTTCATAGGCTACTCTCAACATCAAAGTGCCTATTTGTGTTTACATCAAGAAACTGGAAGAGTTTACACCTCTCGGCATGTTCACTTCATTGAAATTGTCTTTCCCTTCAAACCACCAGTACATTCACTACCAACTCTAACCGATGAACCACTCCAAAACTCACACCCACTACCCACACCCGTACCAGTTCGTTCATGTATACAGTCTTGCTTTCCATTGCCACTGAGTGTGGTGTCTCTGGGTCTTGTTCCATCACCCAAAACTCCACCTGAAACATCACCATTGCCTCCAAAAAAGGCGCATATTTCCCCAACTGTAGATCCAGGTATTGTTAACACTCTGGTTCTTTCTGTTGCAACTCCTCTTGCTTGTGATGATCATTATCAGACATTGTTGCAAGATGTTGTTGCTGCTACGCCAACACAAGATGCAAACACACATCGCATGACGAATAGAGCTAAGAACAAAATTTTCAAACCCACTCGCAATCTCAATCTCGTAGCTGTGATCACACATGAGGGAGAACCAAGGACAATCACACAAGCTCTTGCAAATACACAGTGCTGAGAAGTATGTACTGATGAAGTTAATGTTGTCATTCTCAATCACACATTCGATCTCGTCCCACCTCATCCAAGCCAAAACATTATAGATAGAAAATGGATCTTTACACTTAAATACAACCCTGATGGCACTGTTTCACGTCTTAAAGCTCGGTTAGTAGCTCGTGGCTTTCATCAAGAATATAGCAAAGACTATGGTGATACATTCAGTCTGGTTTTCATGGCGATAACAATCCGATTGGTATTGGAAATTGCTATGAGTAAAAACTGGGTAATCCGACAGTGTGATGTTAACAATGCTTTCTTGTAAGGCACGCTTGAAGACGAGGTATATGTTACTCAACCTCCTGGTTTCATTGATCGTGATCGTCCCAACTACATATGCAAATTACGTAAGGCTCTCTGTAGCTTGAATCAAGCCCCACGTGGGTGGTACAAAGAACTGAAGTCGTATCTTTTGCACCTTGGATTTGTGAACTCCATAGCTGATACTTCGGTATTTATTTATCACTCTGGTCTGGTACTTGTGTATGTTAGGGTATATGTGGATGACATCGTTGTAACATGTACACACTCAGACCATGTTGTCTCTTTCATTTGCCTACTTGGTGACAGATTTTCAATCAAGGATATGGGAGCTCTAAGTTATCTCCCTAGCATTGAGGTTACAGGTACAAGCAAAGGTATGCATCTTATGCAAAGGAAATGCATTACAGACCTCTTGGCACAGTAGCATATGCTAGATGCGAAACTGGTTTTAAGTCCCATGATTCCAACTCCTCGCTTATCCATTCATTTTGACACAAAACTAGATGATGCCAGTGAATACCAGCGGGTTTTGGGGAGCCTCCAGTATCTCTCTCTCACAAGACCGGATATTTCTTATGTGGTTAACAAGCTGTCCCAATATATGCAAACACCAACTGACCTTCATTGGCAAGCGATCAAACGAGTTCTTCGATATCTTATTGGTATATTGACGCATGGGATTTTTCTTTGATCAGGAGTTCCATTAACGCTTCATGCATATTTTGATGCGAACTGGGCAGGTGACACAAATGATTTTGTTTAGACCAATATCTATATTGTGTTCATAGGAAGCACTCCTATGCACTCCCATCTCCTGGACTTAGATGAAGTAGAAAGGAGTCGCTCGATCCTCCACAGAGGCAGAGTATTGAGCAATAGCATTCACAGCCTCTGAATTGTGTTGGATTACTTCCCTGTTAAGCGAGCTATACGTCACAATTCCTGCTGCTCTGGTCATTTATTGTGACAACATCGGTGCTACATATCTTTGTGCAAACCCAGTTTTTCATTCTTGTATGAAGCACATTGCATTAGACTACCATTTCGTTTGTGACAATGTCCAATCAGGTGCTCTTTGCATCACACACGTCTCGACTAAAGACCAACTAGCTGATGCTCTCACAAAGCTTTTACCGAAGCCCATATTTCAAGATTTATTCTCCAAAATTGGTGTTACTCATGTACTTCACGCTTGAGAGGGCGTATAAATAAGATTAGTAAAAGCTAATATTATAAATACTTATATCATGGTTAGGGCTCTTGTATTAGTATATATATGTACTCCTTGTGAATAATAAGAATCAATCAGCTTCTAAACCTACAGTTTGTTAGATTTTTGTTATCCTTTGGATCATGAGTCCAAATATATTTCAAGTCAATACAAATATCAGCGAATCAATTTTTAACATGTTTTAACAAACTTTTTTCTCTTTCTAATATGTATATTTTGTATTGGGAAATCAGTCAAAAAAGCACTAATTTTTCACGAATCACCAAAAAAAACACAAATTTTTTAACTGACCAAAAACACTCAATTTTATTTGATGTTCCAATTAAATACTCCCTCCGTTTCATTTTAATTGTCGTTCTAAGTTATTTTTCCTATTTATTATATATATATATATACAAAATTTTCATATTTACTATATATATATATGTGTTTTTTTTTCTTAGCATATTTTTTGGTTATGCTTTTCGGATACCACAAAATGAATACATAATTTTTTTGTTTGTAATTGAGATGTAAATTTAATTTGTGTTTGTGGTTTTAAATTAAATATGATAATTTAAATTATTTGTGTTTGTCGAGAAGTAGGTGGTCCAGTTGGCTTGTCTCTGATCTAGCTTGGTACCAGGTGGTGAGTTCAAATCCAGCCAGCTTCAGTGAGAGTAATTTTGTTATGGATCGGACTTTTGTCAATCCCATTAGTAAAAAAATATGAATAAGATTAACAAAAAAATAAAAATTTAATTGTGTTTTAAATGAAGTAATGATGTGATTTCACGAGAATATATATATATATATATATATATATATAGATAGATTTTCGTTACATGAAAATAAATTTCAAGTCGATACAAATTCTACACATTAGAAATTATTTTAAGAAAACCATAAAGTAATTAAGTACGTGACTAGACCTTTCTTCTCAAGACTTTTCCATTCAACTATGGATGGCTAATACATAAATAAAGATTATAATTTTATAATAAAAGCAATTCGTACGTCACGAGGACTGTATCATACAAAACTTTTTTTTTTTGATAAGCCAATCATCATCGATCAAGGCCAAGGCAGAAATGGAAGTAGCCAAATTTCAAAAAATATAAAAAGCCATCTTTGAATTTTAAAAAAGTAGCCAGATTTCAAAATTTTATTTGTAACAAAAATGGAAGTTATTGAGTATCTAAATGAGCTCCAAGTCGCTGGACAGAAGCTAATCCACAGCTATGGATTTGTAGCTCTGGTCACGATGATCTTAAGTTGGATCGCATCCATCGCTGCAGTGTAAGTCAAAATCTTTCATATCGAAAACATTTTAATATTATATATAGCTATCTTTAAAAAAAATTATGTTTATTATTTTGGTGTAAAGTCTTCTGATGATATTGGAACAAACGAAATGGAAGTTATCAAACAATATGTTGCCTTCACTTTTAGCTCCGTACCTCTTCTCCAGCCTTCCTCAAGTTATTTTCCAGGTTTTCAGGTAATAAACTAATACACACTAAATCAAACTTTGTTGTACTAGTTTAAGTAGTTTGGTGTTGTTATTAAATTTGTAATATTTATTGAATAAAATTTCAATTTTATATGCAGGATTGGGTTTGGAAGATGGATCGCTTTTCTTACCGTCATTCTCAACCTTTTTCTCCCAAATTATTTCGCTGGTACAGATCAGTAACATGAAGAATTAAGAACAACATTAATAGTCTCATTTTTTACTACTTTAAAATCTATCTTTAGAAAATACAAACAAAAACCTACTAAATAAAAAATAATACACAATGTAATTTTTATGCAAATAATATGCAATCCTATCGAAGCAGTCACATACATTAGATTTCAAAATTTTAAGAGTAGAATTCGATCTTTTATCAACATAACTTGAATTTGATATATTATTTATAATATTTAAAATTGTTTTAATTGTGGTGTAGAAGGTTATATTATATTAATTTCTATATTGTAATATTAAAGGTATGGATTTTGTTTATGATTATATCCGGCTTAAAATAACTTATAAATTGCAGAATCGCTAAAGATATCAGGTGCAACGATTCTTCTTATTGTGGTTACACCGAATGACTTAGTGGAAGCATTCAGACCCGACCAACAATCATATCCATTGCTATGTATCTATTTCCTTATCAGTCGACACACGAAAGCTTGTGGTGGTTACAAAAACTCGTTCACTCAGAAGGACCAAATCACTTACACTATTTGTCTTTGGCTTATGTTAATCTACCCTTGTTGGGTTTTAATTTCCAGTTTTGGTTTTATGTGATGGGTCTTTCAAAAGATCAAACTATTATTTTATAATTATTACGTTGAAGTTATCCGTGTGTTATAATCCCAAATACAAAGAAATAGAATAATTGTCAAGTGTCTTTGATCAAGTGGTTGAGTGCTTCTTGTGCTGTATTCTTTATCAGATTTCAATTTCAGGGTATCATGTTTAGGGTTTAGGGGATTAGGTATGAATTGAGTTATGTCGATCCCATTATTGACAAAAAAAAAAATTCTTTTTGCTTAGATTTCTAAATATAATTAATCGAACCAATCCAAAATTAATTAAATCAAATCTAGATCAAATGCTGAGGATAAATGGACCAATGATAGGGTTCTTTTTACAAATTCTCATACACCAATGTTGGAACCCCCTACATTCAATATAAAGGAAGGGATTAAAAGGTCATTAGACCAGTACAAAAAAAAAAATCTAGATCAAATAACTAACAGTTAGCTTTAAAGGTTTGTTGTAACCAACAACTCATTAAATAGTTGTAGCATTTCGGTTTGGAAACATGAACTCATTAAATTGTTGTGTTGTTTATTTTCTTGTTTATGAAATCGAAACCAAGAGAGTTTGTGGGAGTAATCGACCAAACATACAAAGGCACATGCTAACAGACTGCTTGTTGTTCCTAGGCACAAAATGATTCTTACCACTTATTTTGGCCCCGATGGCAACCAAGATCAAATTTTGTATTTCTAACATTCCTAACAGAGCAAAGATTATCTTGTCCAAATCTTTGGTTCCACTATTGAGAATATGAATCTTCTTTCTAGTTTCTGCAAGTTTTTGTGTGACAGCCTTATTCTTCTCAGTTTCAGAGTTAAGTTCATTTTTAATTCTTGCTTTATGCTAACAATTTTAAATTTTTAATAGTAGTGTTATCACTAGAACATTTCCATTATAGTGACCGTCCATAATGTGTTTGAGGCGAAGTTGAAGGATCGCATGTGCGATCAGGTGGAATGTTGGAAAATGAAATGGAAGTAAAAAGGTGACGACACAATGCCTAGGTGGTTCGATCCGGCAGTATGGAACAGCCACGTTTAGTATTGGCATGATCCTAAGATGGAGGTTTGGAGCGCCACTAGTCGGGTGGCATGGTACTCTGATCATGATGGAGACGGTTGATGTACTCAGAGTTTTACCCTAGCAATCTACTGTAAGTGCACAGCAAATGTGATAATACTTAGAGATCCAATCCATGAGAACCAAGGATTGCACTATCAATTACTTAATTCTAATTCAAGCTAAATCAAAACAATTAAAAGAGCGATTACAACTAACAACTTAAGAAAATTAAACGATGTAACTGAAAATATTAAAAGCATCAGGCATCGAGAATACTTCAGGAAATTGAAAATCAAATCAGGATACTGTTCTGGGGATACATTAACCAATTTTTGACTTAGACATAAATTTATAGCAAACCCACTGCCATGGTGTTGACTACTATATCTAATAACCTAGAATACTAACTGTCATTTGGCCGAAAAGATGTAAATATGCATTATCGAATTGGTCTGATTGGTCAACAACTAACCTTAACATCATCTTTCGTTGGTTAAGGACTAGTTGCTCATCTAGGTTAGTTCAGATATCTAACAACTTTTTGGAGAGTTAAACAACCTAAGATCATAAAATAGGTGATCAGACTAATCTAAGCATTAAACACAATATTAGATAGAAAACACACAAAATCGAGCCTTATTTGTTCCTAATTCATTGAAAACCCTAAAAAATCGTAAACCTGACAAAGAAACTACTCAGATATGATTGAAAGAAACAAACCAATATATTTAGAAGAAAACATAATAGATTACAAAAGTATTAATAAGGGTTTAGAAATCTTTTCAAGGAGGAGGCTGAAATCTTCTCCCAAGCTTACAAGGTCTCTCTGCCGTCAAAAGTATTGCTAATTTATGATAAAAGTTCTAAAACCCTAACTATATAAGTCTTAAAACGCTTAGATACAATCTATGGAAAATTAGGTTTTTCTTTGTAACCTCAAAGATCGATCGATCGAAATGCAGATCGATCGATCCATATTCTAAACGGTCGATCTTAGTGGCAACAGGTCGATCTCTAAGTCGGACGCAAATCTCTCAAAAGGCTGGAACGTTCGATCCTATGTTACAAAGTTGATTCTCGTGTCGGGCGCAAATCTTGGTGACGAGAATATCGATCGATCAAGCGGGGTTGGTCAATCTCCAACTCGAGCGCAACTTCAAATGTTGTGTGGGATCGATCGATTGAGATGCAGATCGACGATCCTGATGTTCTGCAAAAATGCCAAAATTTCTCCAAATTGCTCCAATCCATGCTTCAAATGCATAATCCAAAATTAACCTATTTGTACTTGCGAACACTAAAATACTAACGACTCTAAAATTATGTAGAAAGGTGAGATAAAAACTGACAAAAATGAGGTACATCAACAGTCCGCACAAGCATCGCTCTAGACATATTTGTTTTTAAAGTCCAAGCACGAATGAGTGTAAGTATTTTTAACTAAACTATTTTTCATATATTATATGAATTTGTTTATTATATATATATATATATATATATATATATATTATTTTCAGTAGGAGAGGATTGGAGATATGCACCTGGATTTGGTAGCGGTTCTTCATGAGACAAAACGAAGGCAGGATGGATCTTTTGTCGACAAAAAAATTAAAGAAAATATACAATAATGTCAGTGAAAAGATGCATGATTTGACTAAGCATGATGGTGATGAGAGCACTGCATCTGTCGAACTATTCACTGCGCAAAAAACAAAATTTTTATGGAAGTTTGTTTGTTTTAGTTTTTTTTTAATGTTTCTATTTATATTACTTATACTTAGATAGTAATATAATTTTTTTTTTAAGTCGTTCCCTGTAAGTAAATGAGGATCTATGGAGTCTGTTCACTCATATAGAAGGTTGAATTTTGTACTACTTCTGCATCATCTAAATCTGAAAGAGATTTTGAAAGTTTTAAAGAGATGATAGATCTTCAGAACTAGTTGATCGCATCTTAGAACAAAAAGATATCAAAGTATGATCGAATCTTCTCCTTCTTGGCCAAGAAGGATCCGGAATTAGCATCCATGATTCAAAATATCTACTCCAACAAACCTCAATCTGGCTGTAGAGTCAAATCCAGTACCGCCATCAATTGGTTAGAAGAATTATAGGGCTTTTTTTTTGTTTTTTACTTACATTTTCAACTTTTAAAATTTTATTTTGTTTCTAAAATAGTGTAATTTAAATTAGTTTTTCTAATCTCTAATTTAATAATTTATTTAATTTTATTTGTTTTCAATATTAGATTAAACTTTTAATATTAAATTTTATTATATTTACGCATATCCTCGCAACCAATTCCCTGCGACTCCCTTGCTACTATCTTGCAAGAACATCTCTGCAATGTCCTCGCAAACAATACTATCTCAAGTTCCTCACAATGTTTTTCCCACAATTTTCTCGCAAAACTAGCCACACAACTACCTCACAAGACAACGCTCACAAGATACTCGTGATAGTTGCTAGGCATATGCGAGGGAAACTTTACGAGGGAGTTGTGGTGAAATTTTCCCTCGTAAACTTTGCAAGGAATCTGCGGAGAAAATATATTTGCGAGTAGTGATTTTTGAGGTTTTGGATTTCTTTGCAACTCCACCGCGAATAGGCTTTTGCGAAGGAGTTGCGGTAGTTTCTTCCCTTACAAAGCACCTGCTTTTTTTTGTAGTATGAGTTCATCATTCAGTCTTGCATTTAGAGTTTGAAGAGACAACAGTTCTTATGTGATAAACTTATTTTTGTTGTTTTGTCTTCCAAACCCATCATCAACCCCCTATGAGCATGTCCAATGGTTTCCCTAAATTTTCTCTTGAAACGAGGGAACACTAAAATGATTAAATGTTTGCTTCAAATATTAACCTCATGGTTCCGATTGGTAATACCATTTATACAAAATGAGTGGTAGAAAAAAATGTCGTTTGAAACGACCGTTTGTAAAGAGCGATTTGCAAAAGATATTTTCAAACAAAAGTCATTTCAAAATTTATCTTGCTACACTATAATGGTACCAATCAACATTAGTTTTGAAACGACCTTCATTTAAAAACCTCTTTTGTCAACCAATCTTTTCAAGCGACCTTCGTTTGAACCGCTCATTGTTTATAAAAGGTCGTTTGCAAACGGAGCTATTTACGGTCATTTATAAATACAAACGATCGTTTATATTTGTATTTTACGTATTATTATGGGTTAAGAAATAATATATGATTCATATTATGTTTCAAGAAGAAGAATATTTTTTTATATTTAGAAAAATAGTCATTTGTTAGTATGAAAATATTATTTAAAAAATAATAGTTGTAATCTATATATTTATATTAGAAATTTTAAACTATATACTCTTCCATAATTTTTAGAATATATTTTTTTTGTCAACATTATGCCAAAATTGGCCGGACCATTAGCAAAATTCTTACATAAGTTTTAGAATAATTATTTAAATCAAGTTTTAGATACTAATTTTTATTTCATTACACTATTCAACCGCTGTAGTGTTACAAATTAACATTAATTTTCAAACAACCTTCGTTTGAAAATATCTTTTTCCAACTGCTATTTTCAAACGGTCATTTTCATACAACCTTTGTTTCAACCGATCATTTTTTATGAACTGTTATTTCAAACAGAGTTACCAATCAGACCCCATATATAAGAAAATGTGTTGTTTGCAAATGGTCATTTCAAACGAAGTAATGATTGCTAGCAAAATAAGTATATCGTTTAAAAATTAACGTCACCAATCAAACTCATGTTTCCCTCAAAACCACTAAGTAGTTTCCATTTTTATTTTTATCTTTTATTTCGAAAATCCTCTTAACTTTGAAACTTAAAAAATATAATCCATTTATAATTTTACTTTTTAATAATTTTATAAAATTATGATTTATTTTAAATCAAACATTCCTTAGATTATAAAACAACATAGACTAAACAAATTTCACAAGAAAAGTATATTTTTTCCCTTGAATGAAATAATGACATAAGAAGTAATACCTTGAATAAGATTACAAAAATGTGAGAAGATTCAAATACATTGATATTTATGGTTGGTTTTTGGTAAACCAAAACATGCCATATCCAAAAAATGAGTAAAATGAAACCAATCACGTTTATACCCTGGTTACGTATTGTAGGCTTCAATTGAAATCTACTCGAATGAAGACTTCAAATGAAGTCTACTATTTAATTATTGCTAATATTAAAACTTTTAAAAGTTATAATGATAATTTGATTAAAATTTTGGTTGCATAATCTAATATTAACAATTATTAGGTATGAAAAATAAATTTTTAAAAAAACTTGGTCAAATTAAATTAACAAAGGTTAAATGGTTCATAAACAAAATATCACAATATGTAATTGTTTAGGGTTTGATAGTATATGTTATTGATAAATGAGCAATTTTTGTATTTTGAAATCAAAATTTTATAATAAAAAGTTAAATTGTGAATATATTCATAAAGTCTATTCTTTGATATAAACTTTTATTAGGTGCCGAGGACAGGTGGCCCAGTGGTGTTGTCACTTTAAAAATCTTCAAGGTACCAGAGATCGAACCCCCTACTTGCAGTAGAAGGAGGGGAATTAAAAAGCCACTAGCCTAGTTGACAAAAAAAAAAATTTTATTAGGATGCTGTGTATTTAAGAAAATATATTGAACTTATGATGAAAAATTTAAAATTTAAAATTTAGGGTTTAGGGTATATGTTATATTATGTATGCAGACTTCAAATGAAGTTAGATTTGATATTAAATTTTTTAAAAATTTACAATAATAATTTCATAAATGTTTAGGTTACATTAAAGTTAAATAAACAATTCTCAAGTATGAAATATTAAAATTGTGAAAGTTGGGTACTATATATTAGTTTAAGATTTTACCAATATATATTAGTAATAATGTAACAATTTAATATGAAATGTCAATAATAAGAAAATAATTAAATTGTAAAAATATGTGATTAAATTAAGGTTTTTTCTAGGTTTAGAATAGATTCATCATAAATCTATTTCAATGTACTTGTCCAGCTTAGACTTCAGAAATCTATTTCAATGAACTTGTCCAGCTTAGACTTCAAGTGAACTCTACTCGAATGTAGACTTCATATGAAGTATACAATTTTGAATTTTGAAATTCTGGTTAAAATTTACAGTAAACCAACAGAAATTAAAATTTACAGTAAACCATCAGTAAATAGAACTGGTTTGAGTCTCATTTTAACCTAAGTATAAATATGTCTTTGCAAAGATAACAACATAAATTTTTTACAGCCACTTAACATTCACTCTCTCAAAATCTCCTCCGTCGCAAACATTACAGCCGGCTCCGTCTTCACGCGGTAGTCTCCGGTGGCTCACCGCCGCCGCTTTGTTGTTTACCCAGTGAGAGAGCTTCCTTTCCTTCTATTTCCTCACCACGAAGATCCATTTACCAATGATGTTGACTCTTTTTTGTAGGGCTCGCCATCCCAAAATCTCTACCGCCGTCGTGTCGCCGTCCAAGTTGTCTGCCCGGTTGCTAGAGAACTCGCCGTCTCCGCCGTAAGTCCAATTGAAATCTTGTCTTCTTCTTTATTTTTTTTGTTCATATGGTTCCTCATATTTGATAACTCAGTTTCTTATTAAAATCTGCAGGTTTTCGTGCATAAACACTCTGTATTAAGTTTGTAGACTTCGTTTTATTCTAACTGTGTATTGTTTCTTTTTGACAGATTATGAATCATCCAGATATGTTCCCTAGGCGGTTTTACACTCTGGGTCATAAACCAGAGCCCTTGAAGAGTATATCATACTATTTCTCAACATAGGTAATCGTGAATTCGATCTGCAGATTTTAGTCATAGAGAAATAAACCATAACTTTTGAGAACTAACTCCAAATTCGATTCTGCTTTTGGGTAAGCCTAGATAATTGGGTCAGGAACGCACACACCAAATTTCGTTTGAATCTGAGTCAGATTCCTCATCCGTTTCTCCATTATACTCCACATTGTTAAATCAGACAGCAATTAGGATTTCTTATTTTAAAATTTTTCTAGAAGTCTCCAACAACAACTATATAAGTATATATACATATATACCTAAGATTTTATTTACTTATTAAATCTAATGGATTGAATTAACTAATACCCTAATTAGGTCTAAAGGTCTCACATTAATTCTAATGTATGTAGTGGTACTTTGTGGTACCAAAAAAAAATGTATATAGTGGTACTTTGTGTATTACATATGGTGTTCCTAGGGGTGCTTAACGGGCCGCCAACCCGCGGGTTGAGCCCGTTAAGGCCCGTTGCGGTGCGGGTTCGGGTCTGGCTAGGCGGCCCGTTAAGAATGCGGGTTAGTGCGGGTCGGGTTGTTGCGGGTCGCGGGCTCGTGCGGTCCAACCCGTAGCGGGTTGCGGGTTGACCCGCGGGTTGGCAATTCTTAGTAAAATTATATCTAAATTCTTAGTAATTCTTAGTAAAATTATTAAGCAATTCTTAGTAAAATTATATCTAAATTCGTCTTCAATTTTTAAAGTGCAATAATTCACATGTATTTGAACGTAATATCAAAAGATAATTACCCTAAAGAATTAGATTAACGTAAGTTACATAAACATCTTATTTACTTAATGATGTCTTGATTATTTTGAAGAAATGGTTTCAACATGAACTAGAATGTTCTATGCAATTAAACTATTATATATTCTTGAAGATTAGATG
>OVAX01002041.1:0-34836 GCA_900406405.1 Lepidium africanum | reverse complement strand
AATAATAATAATAATAATAATAATAATAATAATAATAATAATAATAATAATAATAATAATGCTTCTTTTATTTATAAACCTTTTTCTTTTTAAACTTATAAGTCTTTTACAATTCTGTAAGTGTGGTATAAATTAATAAAATAAAAGCTACAAGGTCGGTGGTGATGACACAACTCCCACAAATCCACCATCCGATTTGATAATTCCAGTAAGCATAATGAAGGTTTTGTTGAGTGAGGTCTCAGACATTTACACCTGGAACTTATGTTGTTGGTAAGAACACTAACTCAAGTGCTTACTCCACTACCTTCACTGCCTCAAACCTTCACTACTTGTTCATTTCTCTATATAAATCACACATTCACAAATCCCTTAGATACCCACAAAACAACAAAACACAATCTTGGTCAATTATAAATCTCACTGTCTCCCAAACAAAGTGGCATCTTCCATGAAAATCCTATGCGTTCTTGGCCTGATCCTCCTCGTAGGAACCGTGGTCGAAGGTGCAGGGGAATGTGGTAAATCATCGCCGGACAATGAGGCAATAAAGCTGGCTCCATGTGCAGGTGCGGCTCAAGACGCTAACGCCGCTGTGCCAGGAGGTTGTTGTGCTCAGATAAAGAGATTCTCTCAGAACCCTAAATGTCTCTGCGCTGTTCTTCTTTCAGACACGGCTAAAGCCTCCGGTGTCCAGCCTGAAGTTGCCCTCACCATTCCTAAACGTTGCAATTTCGCTAACCGTCCTGTTGGTTACAAGTGTGGACGTAAGTATTTTTACTATCTAACTTAACTTCATGTTATATACTTTAATAACAGCATCATTTTACATAAATCATCTTCTGTTTCTTTTTTTTTTTCTTAGCATACACACTTCCATAAAGTGTTGACGATTACAAGGATCAAGGAGATTTAAGAGGGTTTTTATGTAGAAGCTTGGAGTTTACTAATTACGACTTTGTCTCTCTGTCTCAATGTACCGTATATTATATGAATAATGACAATGTTTGTATGTATCAGTGTGATTGTTATTGAACCGTTTATCAATAATATATAAACTGTTTTCAGTCTATTTCAGTTTCTTTCCTCATCAACATTTCAATGCTTGAAACTGTTCGAACTGTGTCTGGTCCAAACTGCTATGTTTGGAAACATTGATACTACTTAGTTACAAGTCACATAAAAGCGAAATAAGCCAAAACTCTATTTATTACATATCTAAGTTATAAACAATCACCTATGGAATAAAACCAAAAACGAAAAAGGAAAAGAAAACCAAATAGACACTACTCTTTATATGTAGTAACTAGTCGTGCACACATTAGCTGTCTTTGTTTGAAGATGGCTTTACTTCTGAATTCTGACTAGATAAAATCCGAGCCGTCGTGAAAGTGCTCGAGATCTGGATGACGGCCACCTGGTCTTCCTGGAGGTTGCCTACATATACGATCGATATAAACAAGAGTCAAAACCTTCTGCAAAACAGATCTTTGCTTGTAATGTTTACTAAGAGATTACTAATGCATAATGTGCTACCTTGTGAACCGGCCTGGCTCGAAACCTGGAACATCAGGTGGGCCGTAAGGATCAAAACGAGCACCCGGAGGTAGTGCACCCCTATCAAAACCAAAAACAAAATCGATGATTAGTTTTCAGAATCAAATTTGAGCTTTTCTTGTGTTCAATTCTATGGCTATGTATGTGTATGTGCATCTATGTGAAAGAAGAAGATGTATGAAACAGAGAAAACTTACGGTTGCGGTGGTCCCCTGAAGCCGGGTCGTCGATCAGCACCATCACCAAATGGGAAAAAGCGAGGGTCACCAGGTCCTGCGACCAAACAAATTCAGTTTAACAAATTATAATCATGCACGCTGTTTATGAAATATATGGTTTCTAAGAACGTGAAGGATTGCTCATACCAACTAGCATGCTTCCATCGCCAAAACCACCCCTGAGGAGAGAATAATAAAGAAAATATATGAGGTGAGTAACATAGGAAATGATAATAAGCGACATAGTTGTATTATAGAAACTATAGATGTAATATAGATAATACATACCTGCCAGGATACATTCCAGCACCTGGGCCAGGGAAGAGATCACTGTAACCTCCGTTACCAGGAATTGGAGGAACTACCAACCTAGGAAATAGATAACGTCATTAAGCAATAATTTTTAAGTTTTTGATCACAGGAGTAAGCACAGAAAAGTAAAGGACGGTGTGTTGAATACCCTGAGGGGTGAATCTGAGGCCCTGATGGTTCAGGCATCCCAATGTAACGTCTAGGCTCTTCATTTGTTTCAGAGCTGCGAGCAGACAATGTTAAACAATGGAGGTGTTAAAATATAACACTTGATAAATTAGGAAAACATATCATTCTCATCCAACTAACAAATGCCCCCAAGACAAAACCTTGCTCAATAAAATAGAGCCACCGAATTAGTAGGCTCCTCTGCACATTACTTAGTTTGTTCTACTACATTGACAAAACGAATCTATGAATGACCTATTCAAGTCACACATCAATCCGTCAACAAATCTATGTCTACTGCAAAGAGCAGATCATATGCTTAATTATAACACGACAACTGGAATCATATGTTCGCTGCTTGTACCAATGATGATAGACTTAATTAAAACCTCAAAGAGGCATCTAAGAATAGTTTATGAGCAGTAAAATTCTTCGTGATTGATAGGGGAATTACCTGGACTGGCTTCTCGAAGAAATGGGTTTTAGACTTGGGTCAAGCTTATACATGATCTCACTCAGCAAATCAGTCACTAGCTTGTCCAAATTCTTGAACTGTGCAGCGTAATTCCCTTCATTGCTTTCCTCAGCATAATTGTCAACCCTACGTAAAAGCACAGAAAATTAGACTACCTCTTAAGATTTTGCACAAAAAAGAATCACAATCGGCCGTAAATAAAAGAATAGATATGACATACTTTATCTCAAGATGAGCAGGTTCTGCACTACCATCAGCTATGGCATCAACAAGAAGTTTATCATCCATCGCCAAGCACTTAACCAGAATTTTCTTCGATCCTTTCTTCGGATTAGCATAGACAAACGCGTACTCTCCGTCAAATTCGTTCCACCCGTCGATTCCAACATCATCTAAAATAGCCAGAATCTAACAAATTAGAATCCTAAACCCTAGAAAAACCCTCAAAAAACAAAAGTATTTACTAACCCTGAGTAGAAGAAGAAGAGAAAGGGTCATCGGCAAAGGCAGGCCTTCCCGTGGCAGTGAGGACGAAACCGGTAGCTACGAAAGAAGCGTGAATAGCGAAAGCCACTTTGTCGTGTTTGTTGCGAAAAGGCGGTCTAGCCAGCCTGATCATAGCCATCACCGTCTGAGTATTCGCCATCGATTCCGTCTCAAGACCTCTCGAGAGTGTTTTTCCCTTTTTTCTGTTCTTTCTCTTTAGCAAATTAGAGAAGACGATCTTAGGGAAGAAAAAAATCCAAAAAATAACTTATTATGAATCCCAATAACTTCGAGGGTTATGTAATGGGCCTATCTTGTGACAGTTTGGGCCTCATTTGCAAGAGAAGACATACAAAGGCCTATAATCTCAAAAATAACGGTTTCTTTTTTTTTTTAAGTTCAATTTTTTTAAAAATAACGAGAAAATAAAACNTCAATTTTTTTAAAAATAACGAGAAAATAAAACAACTGCACCAGCCGGGAATCGAACCCGGGTCTGTACCGTGGCAGGGTACTATTCTACCACTAGACCACTGGTGCTAGTTGTAAGATTCGCTGCTAAGATTTAATATCCATTGGACAAATATGGGTTCGATCAAGATTTGTTTTTCGGGAGTACCAAAAGCAAGCATGATGTCATTATGAACATAAAGTCCCAAAGTATGGAAATACATCTGAAAATTCTGAATTGGCTAATTGTAAATAGTTCCCGGACTATGGAATAAAGGTAAATAAACAAATTTGGTTCCATTTAAATGGCATCGGTTTCTTTTTTTTTTTGGATCAAAGAATTAGACACTTGTTTATAGAAAAGGTTATATGAGATTCTTTTTGAAAGTTTATAGAAAAGGTTATATGAGATTCTTTTTGAAAGTTTATGTCGAGTAACTGAATAAATGTTTATCACAATTAGTACTTTTTCACACAGAAACTTACATCAATACCATTGAAATGCTTACATTTAAGATTTTTTTATTTTCAATTAGTTGATATTAAATTTGGGCACATATATATATATATATATGCATGTTTTCTTTTACTGGAGTCTTGAATATATATTGTATTATCCCACAGAGTAAAATTTGGGAGATGTATGAAATGTTGTCATTTCATTTACTGTTGACAAAAAGAAGTTGATATCAAAATGGGTCGATCAGGTCTCTTTAATACGTAAGAATTGTAAGGTAATGAATGACTAATGATGATATTTCTTTGACATTTTGAACCGAAGACTTTTAAGATTCATTTCAGTATAACATGTGTTTATTGTGATTTATACTATTTCTGTTTTGTTTTTTTTATCCCAAGACACCTTAATTAGTGGAAGAAATCTTTTGAATCAAATATCATCATATGAAATCTGACTTCTTCCTTTCTCAAACATCATTTTCAAACAAAGAATAATAACAAGATTTCAAAGAGTATTAGATGAAAAATCAGCCATATATATATTTTTTAATAATTCAGAGTTCATAAGTTTTATAAGAAGAATTTGAACTATTCTCCTGAAGGAAGTATTCTCTATAGATAGATACACTTTCTGAATATTTAAATGGATCGTTTGATAGATCTATATTTGTCTAGGAATGTCCAAATAACTATAACTTTGTTTAGTTAACTGAACCTACATATTTTAGATTTGTCTCCTACCACGACCCTGGACGAACTCGGCTGTACTTGAATGAAAAATGAGGTATATCATACGAACAAAATGCACATGCGTCACATGCTATTTATTCTTCAGTAGTTGGACAAAAATAGTATTGATTCTTGACAAAGACTTCAATAAGACTTCTTGTTGAAGCATGCAGCACGATTTATATATAATTTGATTTCTCTTTAGCCAAGTAGCCTCACAATTTTGTGGTCCTATAGTAAGGGAAAAGTCACGTTTGTTTAATGTGGTGGTGACTAAAAGGACATGAAACTTAAATGCTTCATTTTTTGTAATACCCACAACTTAATAATTATCTTTAATATTCCCAATTTAATTCTCGTGAACCCACTCGTGATTTTGATTATTCCCACCTATTTTTGACCTTATGAAACTTGGCATAAGTAGTGTAATACAAAAAAAAATAGAAAAATTAGATTTCATAGTTTGTTGTAGTCCTTCGATTTCAGGTATTAGGGGTCGGATCGGATTGTTTAATAAAAATTTCGAGTATTTAGTATATTATTATATTGTACGGAAATAAACTAAAATGTAAAAACTTTGAATCATATTGGATAATTTGGATAGTAACAATTTTTGCCGAGTTAACCCGAAAAAAATCGAAGGAAGGGAAGAAGGAGACCGAATGAAGAAGAACTTCAAAAGAAGGGAAGGGAAGAAGAAGACTGAAGGAAGAAGAAGATCGAATGAAGGGAGGAAGAAGAAGATCAAAGAAAGATTAAAGAAGAAGAAAAAAAAATTGAAGAAGAAGAAGATCGAGGAAGATGAAAAAGAAGCTAAGCGGTGTTTAGGTTTTAGGATCAATTAGGTTAGAATTTTGGTATAATTTTTGGTTCCCGACCCAAACCTACCCGCACACATAACCGAAATTTTTCCCAAATCTTTGCTAATTGATCTGAATTACATAAATGAACCGATCCGATTTGTCCAATTTTCGGTTCAGGTTTGATCGGATAAACTGGATTGGGTTTTAATCCCATCGCTAGTTTGTTGACTAAGAGGAAGCATTAGGTGACTTCACTTGGTCTTGTAACACTGTTTATGTACATGTATTATATTTTGATGGCTATGTAAATTCTGTTTTAAGATACTTAAGAGAAATGTTAAAAGAAAATAAGAATTCTATGAGTGTTTAAGGGATCAATTCGACCTGAAAAATAAATTCAGTTTGGAGGAATTAGGCATGTATGCCATTTGTTCAAGTATATTTTTATAATTTATTTTAGGATGAATTGGTGAGATGACCAAAAATAATTACACAATTAGAAAATTAATAATAGATAATTTGCAATCTGACTTTGATTTTCCATTTTATCCCTATTAAATTAATAATATAATGTTTTGTTTGTACGTATAATATTATAGTTAGCAGTATAATGTTTTGTTTGTACGTATAATATTATAGTTAGCAGTATAATGTTTTGTTTGTACATATAACAAGTTGATATATAAATAATGGGGAGAATAAGGATGAATAAGAAGGGTTCTCATAATTTCCAACCACAACTATTAAGATAAATATACAACGAAAACATAATAACATGATAATAATATTGTTAGTAGGCCTGGGCATAAAAACCAGACCCGAAAAACTGAACCTGGACCTAACCTGAAAAAGAAGACCCGAACCCAAAATGACTAAATACCCGAACGGGTACAAAAATTTAGGACCCAAAAAACCGGACCCTAATCGAGAACCGAACTGGTACCCAAAAACCCAACTTTATAGTTTTTTAAGGTATTGTTAGAGTATTCTATGAGTATTTTTTGGTAATTTTAGATATTTTCACATATTTTTGAATATTTAGGTATTCAAAAATATTTTTTCGTTATTTTTAGGTATCTTTATGATATTTTTAGGTGTTTGTTTTGGTATTTTTAGCATTTTTTTGGATATTTCTCGGTTATTTGGGTATTCGGGTAAGTTTCAGGTTCTTTAAAATTTGGTCCCGAACCGATTCCAACCCGAATGAAACCAACCAGAAACCGAACTGAAATAGTAACGGATCCTATATGGATATAAATATTCTGGAACCGAAAGAACCGGACCCGAAAGAACCCGACCTGAAGATCTGAACACCCAAAACTAATATTAGCAATATGGTATAAGGGTAAAATGACAATTTTTAGTAAACGGTAACTAATATTTTTTCTCTTCGTTATTTTACTAATTTTAAAGTTATATTTTGTCATTTGTTCGTATTCCTCTTTATTTTATTACACTTAAATTGATATTGACTATATTAAATTATGGTCAGAAGTAAAATAAAAAGTTATTTGATCTACTACTACATGTAAGTTTGGTAAATAAAATAAAATTTTTATCCGAGTATATACAGTTTTGAATTTTAAATTACGTGGACAGAGAAAATGGAAACTGATCTTTACAATTTGTAAACTCTGGTAGGTAACTATGTGGTTTCTGGTCGAGTGAATTTTTCTAACAGAAATATTATAAATTTAAATCCATTTGAGAGAAATAATTTATATCTTCATTAAATGTAATATTATCAATGACTGATCCGAACATCAGAGGAGAGACTACATGTCAAAGACTCATAATTCCTATGGTTTATCAAAAAAAAAAAAAACTTGCAGGTAAATAAAAAAACAAATTAGTTTTTGGAATTAACACCAACTCTAGCAATATCGTATAATGCATGATATTGTTGATAAGCAACCACAATCTGTTTTCCATTCAATTTCATTATAGATGATAATCAGTCAATGGTGGTAGCAGCACTATCGGAAAAGGTAATCCAATTTCCTCAACCATATCCATTTAATCAGACAAGATAAGAGTTGACTAGTAATCTTAATTGTTTCTTTAATCACAATTGGATCGTTATCAAATAAACAACATATGAAAATGATGTCTTTGGTCTTGGTAGCAAATCCACTTAAGGAAGTTTTACAACTTTCTACTGGCAATCATCACCAGTTAGCTAGTCACAACCACTCAAAACTCACTAAATAAAATAGATTTGGTCACACACACCTATGTCCCATGATAAATTATTTCCCTTCTAGAAAAAGAGAATGCAATATTGATGATCACACTATAACTAGAGTGTTAATGATCGTTAATTGTAAAATCATTAATAAATTTGGATGGTGGTTACAATAGTGTTAAGCATAATCGATTCCTTAATTGGTTAACATGCGAATCATGTGATTGTAGTTACTGTTACAGTTGGAGACCCATGATTATGCTTAATTAAGTGTGTTTATTCGATTAATTTCTTTATTTTTCTCGTGAGTAATTATAATGGTGGCTAGTTTACGTTATTGAATGTGTAATATACGGGTGGTAGTGGTTAAAAGCAATAGATGATTAAATGTTATTATATGTGATTAAAATAACAAAATTTCAAATGTGGCTGCAGTATTAATGTTTTTCTCATTGTTGCAATCTTAGATATGATCTAACGAAGATACGGACAGGAGTTCAGAAGTCGTAATCTTACCAATTTCTTGGGGTGCCTAATTACGAGTTGAGATTTTGTTTTAAAAAATAAATAAATGGTTTATAGGAAAAGGTAACTTTTTTTTTTTTTTTTTTTGATGGGCTACACAAAAAGGTAACTAAAACTACAAAATCCTTACCTGAAAAGTTGTTTAAAATGAAAATCTCATTTTACAAGATGTATGTAAGAGCTTATTTAAAACTTCTGGACTAGGTTTGTGATTTGAATTCAGAGAGTAAGAATTATGCAAATTGAGAAACTGGCTTCAGTCAAATGTTTAAAATGTCTACGTTCACTGTTTTTTTTACCATAATTTGATTCTTAAAAATAGTTCGTTGTTTCACTTTTATCGATCCAACTATTGAATAAAAAATTATACAAAATAAAAAATCAAATTTTCCGTTCCATATATAAAATTATGAAGGTCCATAGTATATATTTTTACTTTACAAGATTCTTGTAGATATTTTGTTCACTGAAATATGTATATGCTTAGATCATTTTACTTTATTTTTCGTTTCACTTTCTCGTAGGGTGTAAATTCATTTTTGGCGAGCACAAAGTTGTTGAACAAGAATAAAATTTGGTCATCACATCTTTATATAATTCACGAGAAAATCATGGATTCTTTTGTAATTCATACAAAAGCTTCGATTAAATTTGAGGTTTTCTTCTGTCTCCATCTCTCTTTGATTTGGTAAATCCGCCTGATTCTCTTTTAATCATAAGAGTTTATGGAATTTTCAACGTTTTTTAAAAAATTTCTCATTAGGCCCACAAAACCATACAAGTTATAATCCGAAAATGACCGAGTGGAAAAAGATGAGTAATCACATCACACCGAAAACTTGTACTTATCATCACTGTATTCATATGACAAATTTTGATCTATAAACCTAATTTTTAAACTCAAACCTTAAAATCCTATTATATAAAATCACAGGAATTTCTGATATCACACTTTAACAAAATATTAACAAAAAAACACATATTTTTTTTAGGTATGCAAGTTTCCGCTATTTATTCATTCGAAAAAAGATTTATATTTTAATATTACAAAATCGTGAAACTCTAACAGCATCATCATCCAAAATTGAATGAACATAATTAAAACTAGACTCAAAACGATGAAAACCTAAAAACAGATTAAAAACATGGTTTGCTAATCTATTAGCAAGACGATTAGTTTTCACGAAAAAAACATTTAACCATTGATATATAACATTTCAATTATATTCGATGTATTATTGTATAAACTTTATGATATTCTTACAATGGAAAGTCGTGTGAAACTTATTTTAGCATTTTTATGTGTATTTATATTTATAAATATATGGAAGAAATTCAAAATAATAAAAGTGTCTTCCATATGTCAACCTAACGTGTCGTTTTAGAGAATCTTGGGATGCACTATGGAGGAAGTGTCAAACATAGTGAATGTTATCCATTATATAAGAGGACCAAGCTTCTTCTCAACAAACACATCACTCAACTACAACTCTCTCTCTCTCTCTCTCTCTCTCTCTCTCTCTCAATCATTAACTCGAATACTTATGGATCACAACAAGATTGATACAGAGCTTCAAAATTCATACGATGATCAGCAAAAATGGGTTGTCGATTCTTCTCTCGATAGTAGAGGAGAGATTCCACTTCGAGCTAGAACTGGAGCTTGGAGAGCTGCACTCTTCATCATTGGTATATATATCAAACTATTCAAGTAGATTCTTAATACGTAGATTCTAATGGTTTTATATGTACAGCAATGGAATACAGTGAGAGGCTATGTTACTTCGGACTAGCTACGAACTTAGTGGTCTACTTAACGACCATTCTTCATCAAGATCTTAAGATGGCTGTAAGAAATGCAAACTACTGGTCTGGTGTTACTACTTTGATGCCTCTTCTTGGAGGTTTCGTGGCTGATGCTTATCTCGGTCGTTATGTAACTGTCTTACTTGCAACCACCGTTTACCTTATGGTAATTAATTCTTAATTACCGCCTTAATTATCCTCGAAAATATCACAATCGGTTTCTATATTATATATATAAACCTTATTTCAACACATTTTTAGTTATATTGCTGTGAAACCTCTTGTATGTAGTAGCACTCCTATATACTGCCAAAAAGTTTCCATAGTCTTTTAAAATATATATAATGATCAATGTTTAATATATATATATTTTACAACTAGATGGACAAAAGTGATTCATAGTTAATGATGAACCATTAACTAGGACATGTAACAATAATTTATGTATATACAATTCTCTTGACTCGAGTTAAAAAAAAAAAGGAAGACATTTTTCTTTTATATACTCTACTTAAATATATTTTTTGTGTGTTTAAAAGTTTTCTGCTCAGTCTCAAATGTCAAAACCGGGGTTTATTGTCTTAATATGTTGAACTTTTAACTTGCACAGGGATTGAGTTTGTTGACAATGTCTTGGTTCATACCGGGATGGAAACCTTGTCATGAAGATATGTGCGTTGAGCCAAGGAAAGCACACGAAATAGCTTTCTTCATAGCAATCTACTTAATCTCCATAGGCACTGGTGGTCATAAGCCATCTCTTGAGAGTTTTGGAGCTGACCAATTCGATGATGGCCACTCCGAGGAACGAAAGATGAAAATGTCTTACTTTAACTGGTGGAGTGCTGGTCTATGTGCTGGTGTTTTAACCGCTGTGACTGCAATCGTCTATATTGAAGACCGGGTTGGTTGGGGTGTGGCTGGTATTCTACTCACAACAGTCATGGCTACTTCTCTTTTGATCTTCTATATTGGTAAACAGTTTTACCGGTTTAGAAAACCTTCTGGTAGTCCGTTGACTCCGATGTTGCAAGTCTTTGTCGCTGCCATTGCCAAAAGACATCTTGCTTGTCCTAATGATTCCTCTCTTCTTCATGAGTTAAGCAAAGAAGAGTATAAAGGCAGGCTTCTTTCCAACACAAAGAATCTTAAGTAAGTGTTGTCTGGACTTGTGTGATTTCTAGTAGTTCTTGGTTAAAGTTTGGTTTATTTTATCGATTTTGAATCGGTTTATTTGATTTTGGTTTGCAGATTTCTAGACAAAGCAGCGGTTATCGAAGACTTAGGAAACGAGAACACTAAAGCTGAGAAGCAGAGTCCATGGAGACTAGCGACTGTTACGAAAGTGGAAGAACTTAAGCTGCTCATTAACATGATTCCAATCTGGTTTTTTACATTAGCCTTTGGTATATGCGCCACTCAAAGCACAACACTCTTCATCAAACAAGCCATTATCATGGAAAGACAAGTCATTGGGACAAGCTTCACAATCCCTCCAGCTTCCATGTTTTCTCTCGTAGCTCTCTCCATAATCATCACTGTAACAATCTACGAGAAACTCCTCGTGCCTCTATTGAGACGCATCACAGGAAACGAAAGAGGCATTAGTATTCTACAAAGAATCGGGACCGGTATGGTTTTCTCCTTAATCGCAATGATCATTGCTGCTCTAATTGAGAAGAAAAGATTGGATTATGCTAAAGAACATAACATGAGTAAGACAATAACCTTGAGTGTTATATGGTTAGCTCCTCAATTCATAGTCTTAGGTGTTGCAGACGCTTTTACACTAGTAGGTCTCCAAGAATATTTCTACGACCAAGTCCCAGATTCAATGAGAAGCTTAGGCATAGCGTTTTATCTCAGTGTGCTTGGTGCAGCTAGCTTTGTGAACAATGTTTTGATGACGGTTAGTGATCATTTAGCTGAGGAAATCTCAGGGAAGAGCTGGTTTGGTAAAGACCTTAATAGCAGCCGGTTGGACCGGTTTTACTGGATGCTAGCTTCTTTGACAGCTGTGAATATATGCTTCTTTGTAATTGTGGCTAAGAGATACACTTACAAGAGTGTGCAGACGAGTCTGGCTGTTGTTGTTGATGGTGGTGATGACGTTGAGATTGCAATGGTGACTAATAATGCGTCCAAGCTTACCTAACTTGGCTATTGGTTTACGTTTTATGTGTTTTTTTTTTTTTTTTTGGGGTGTGTTTGTTGTACTTTTAAAAGGTGGCTTAGTCATTTTAACTTAGTGTGGCTTTAGCTACGTATGTAGTATTTACTTTTTACCAAACCGGAACTAAATTGGAATTGACATATTTTAACTCAAATTTTGTATGAGTAATTTGACTAAATACCCTATTTTAAAACCGTAATCCAGCATCTGCTCATGTGTAATCTATTTACTCTTTTTGATCCAAAATAAGTCTAATATGCCCCTGATAAAAGTATTTGATGTGCAAACAACCAATTAAATTCAACAAATGCAAACGAATATCGTTAAACACTTGAGGATCGAATCTACAGAGAACCTAAAGTCAATACAATAAGATATAAAGACTCCGAACAAAGCTAAAAGAATTCAAGATGATGATTGTGAACTACTAAAACTACCAAAAGCAAGACCAAACCAAACAAGAAACATGCAACAATTAAACAAACTCAAACTCAAACCAAAACAAGACAAGCAAACAAGATAAGCAAACAAGACAAGCAAACAATGATTAAAAGCGAATGGTCTAAGGTAGGACAAACGATCCAAGGAAGGGAAATCAAACAATGATGCAACAAGGTACAATACTAGCACAACCTAGGGCATGAGACACTACAATAGAATACCCCACTCTCATGACAATGGTATCTTTCTTAGTCAATGAATCAAGGTAAACTCTCATTTGCCAAATTCAATGACCAAAATGCATTACAAACATACTCACTAAGACCACTAATATCCTAGACATCATCTCTCGAAAGCCTAGGAAGAAAAGCTCTAAAATAGGTCTTTCGGGAATTTCATCGAACACCTCTCGAGCGATGATTTTCCTAGCATCAATCTTCATGTGATCAAGATGAATAAAGCATTAAAAGCACCCAATTAGAAGGAATCTAACAACCTAAGCATCAATGATCAATAACCCAACCCTAGATCTAACCTAACCTTCAACCATTCTAAATAACTACTCACTCATCATGCAAATGAAACACAAAACAAATAAAATGATGAACATAATGAAATAGAGCTGAGAATAGATAAAGAGATTCTTCAATTAGATCAAAGACATTATCCAAAAATGATCATCCAAAAGGGTCTCTAGTATTCTCTCTCAATTTCTGTCAAATATGTTCTTAGGAACAAGACAAAGAAAAACTTAGACAATCCAAAGCTAAATCGAGATTGTGGTTGCTTAGCTTAACATAAAGTTTTGTTTGCACCTATTTATACCCCTATGATTAGTGTTAAAATAAATTAAAAAGGTAACTGGGTTGATCCGGGACAAACTGGGTCAGACCAAAAGTCTTGCTTAAGTGTGCATGCGTGGTCAAGGTGGTCGAGCTGTGTGGATCGAGCAGTTGGCCGAGCAGGCTTCATCTAGGGAGAAGAATCATGTGTTGGTGGTCCATTGACCCGAGGTGGTCGAGCAATCAGTCGATGATCGGTTCAAAAGTGTTTTGGTGCGGGACGTGTGTCATTGAGGTCTTCACGTCGGGTTGTTAGTCAATGGTGCACGCTCCAGCTTGTTTTGAACCTATCGACCCAGCGTCGACCATCTTACGTCGGACAGGTGGTCGAGGATCGTGAATGTCCGTGAGTTGTCTCGTTCTTGACCCTATCGGGTCGTGTTTATCGACCAGATGGTCGATGTTCAGGACGCCCACGATCTTCTTCAAGAAATAATGTATCTACCTCGGATGGTCGACCTTGTGGTCGAGGCCGCGTTATCCGTGACATTTTCCTTGAGCGTTCCACGCCTTTCTCTCGTCAGGTCACGGCCTCCGACCACACGGTCGATGCTCATTCGTCCGCATGTAATCCACGAACCATCAACTTCAGCCGGTCGATCATGAGGTCGATCCAAGGCTATAAGTCCCCTTTCTCCATTCTCCTTGATCCAATTCAATCCCCATACTTGAGTGTCTTATCCCATGAACTTCAATCCTCCAAGTTAAGCTCCCAATCACCTAAAACTAACTCAAAAAGAACCAAATATGCAAATGCATGATCTAAGGACTCTAATGCTTGAATTATACACAATGTGATCTAAAATGAAACTAAATGCAACTTATATGAATGAGAATAATGCAAAATAATTATTAAAAACACACTAATAAATACATATATCAACTCCTTCGGACTTTCTTTTTGCTTGTCCTCAAGAAAATAATACAAGACCAAAGAAGAGGTTTGAAATACGAAAGCACGAAACGGAATTCCTTACCTAAAAAGAAACAACTCATCAAGCTATAGTTGTAATCCACATGTGAACCCCCATCCTCTTAGAAGGACCACAATGTACTCATATCACTTAGCATCCAATTCCGAAATATCCTACACCTTAAGCCAATTTCTAGGCTCCTGAATTGATTCCTTATTCCTAAAGGTGCGGACTTCTAAAGGGACTTGAGATCAATAAATATATGATTCGACTTCTTGAGCTTAGCATGACTTAATTCAATTAAGCATAATTATTTCTTATATTGGTTTAGTTTTAGCACAAACTCATGGTCTTTAGAATACACAACCGATCAGAGGTCTGCTTCACGTCCTTTTTAATAATCCACAAACATGAGAGGGTTGTTGCATGTTCTGCTCTCCACTTTCTCAGCGAGACACGAAAGTGTACGAGTTTATGCACATTTCCCGCTTACTTTAGGCATCATCGAATGAGTTGTATTTGGAAGAATGGTCACCTTTAGTTAATTGCCAAGCTAAGCTCAAAGAAGGAAAGCATTCAATGTATCTTAAGGCCCTAAATCAGCAAATGAATTCAATTAAAGAAATCAATCCAAGTTATCTCAAGACATAACACAAGCATAGAAATTCCGGGTGAATGATCTATCATTTTTCTAAAAGGCACAACTTTGGCTTAAAGAACTCACAATGGTCACTAGCTGATAACCTAACAAGATTGTTCACCTCAAGCAAGAAAATTCTCAGAACCGAATATGAAAACTATGATGCAAATCTAGATGTATCTAAAGACTCAATCTTAGATGAAATACTAATGCAACAATATGCTTGTTTTTGTATTTTTCAAATTTTTTAAAAGTAAAATGCAAAGAATCAAGAAAATGGAAAACAAAACAACTCAAATGAGCATTAGTAAACTAGGTTTTCTCCCCCGGGCTTACTTCTCACCATCTTGATGAGAAAGTAAACACAAGAAAGAGAGACCTCAGCAACCAAAAGCAAAAATGCAAAAGAAAAATTAAACTATGTACAAAAGTGGTGAATTTGGTACCTTAACTAGTGAGGATGGTTGCCAAATGTCTCATCGACATAGGCGTCATGTTTCAACTCATCCCATCCATCATCACTTGGCTATCCAGCAACAGCTTCATCCGCACACTCCTCACTTGCTTGCTCCTCGCCCATTTTCTTGTCCGATTCATGAACCGTAACCGTCCGAATCTTGCATTTCAACCAATCAAGCTGCTTAATCACTCGACATTGGTTCTTGATGATGGTGTGCAATGATTTATCTCTCTTTTTTTGTGGCTGGGAAGTCAAGTTGTGGAAGCTCCCATGTAGTCATTGATCACATGATTTTTGGTCCTTTTGGGTTATCAAATCCTCTTAGTATTTGAGGTATCGAACAAAATGGGTGTGCAGCTAACGCTCATGATTGCAATAAAGTATTCTCAATCAAGCGAAATCAAGCAATGATTCTATCACAATCAAAATGCAAATAACATAGAAAAGAGCAAGTGAAAACAGAAAAATAAGAAACAGAGAATTAAGCTAAAACCAGAGCAATATATGAAACAAAAACAAAGCAAGAAACAAAGCAATGGAATAACAAGCAGTGAATTGAAAGAGTAGTAAATAATAGCAGCAACAACAAAGCAAATAACAAAAACAATGATGAAGATGGGTTCATTTAGAGCTGGGATTATCAATCTGAGCAAATCTAGGGGCTAATCATTTATCCAACAACCTAGTGAGCTGATCTCTAAGCCACAGAACATAAAAAATTCATAATCATTCTCATGAAGACTAAAACTCTCCTTTTTGCTGCAACCAAGTTCATTCTCATGGTGATCTACAGTAAAGGAAGCATGAAAAATAGTCTATTAAGCCTAACTTACTCGCTAAACAACTAATTTCTTAGGCAAAAGAAGCAAATTCCAATCCTGGGTTCTATCAAACATTAACACAAACACTTTGTGGGCATGTAATGCACAAGATCATATTTCAAATCGCCAAAATGAAATAAGTATGAAGTACACCTAGATTGGAGAGATCTAACATGAAAGAGCTTGGATAAGTGATAAAATCCCAAGATCTACAAAGATTTAACCCATCTCCTCATTCACCCTAATGAATATACTCAAATTTTGTCACCAAGAACACAAACCTAGAATTCAAAATAAAGTGCATAATCTTAAAGAGCAAAGAAAAATAAGAAGAGTGATATAAAAACCAAAGCCAAATATAAATCTGAATACAAAAGTAAATAGAGTTTTGTGGTGTTTTTCTCAAGAACAAAGAGACAAAAACGAGGATAAGTGTTTTTGGGGGCTAAATGGGTATTTATAGCCCCCTTACATTAACCCGAACGCGGTCAACACAGAAAATAAAAGTCAACAAAATATGTCACTCGCATGTGACAGAGAGTGAGGTAGTCGAGTGGTGCATCTGGGTGTCTGGAATAGGTTCACTCACAAGTGTAGGCGAGGAATCTGAGCGAGTGATGTTCTTCTGGGTTGAGTCAGGTATATCTTCACTTCACTCGCACAAGTCATTGAGTGCAACCAGCGAGTCTTCATTTCTGGACACGAACACAGCTTCACTCGTAGTGTTGGCGAGGGGACTGAGTGAGTGAGTTGTGTTCTTCAATTTTAAGCTCCTTCTGGTCCAAGTCTTGATTCCAATCCGAGTCTCCTCTTGTCTTTAATCCGAAAACACTCCAAAATGCTCCAAACATATTCCTGAAACAACTCAAATGCAATGCAAGAGCAAAACATGTAATCCAAACCTAAAAGACTCTAAAATTATGCAAATGCAAATGATATGGATGCAAAACAGAATGATTTATGAACCTAAAATGGACTAAAATGTAGACATATCAGTTATGTTCATAGTAAGCTCGAGTAACTCCTTTTGCATTGAAGTTCTTGAAGAAGATGTAACATTGGTGCTATTGGGCTTGGGTCCATCAGCATACTTAAACATGATGTTATCTAAAGAGTCAAGAGATTTCTTCTCAGGACAAGGTAGGTGTAACGTTCGTTTTTCCTTGCTCATTTTAAGATAGGAGAAATGTCTCACACCATCCTTAAGTTCCAAAACTTTTGCATTCTTGAAATACCGACCATCCATTGGAGCTACTTTTGAATCACATCCATAGTTGTAGAATGGTATACCAAGAAAGTCCCAAAGTGGTGTAAGTATACCACCCACCCTACAATTACGATACCCCGCATCTCTCGCCCATTTCTGGATCCGACATAGCTCACCTGCAAAAATGCCATCCAAGGTTGACATCTGATCCTTGAGGATGCTTGAACATTGGTTCTCCATCAACCATGAGGAAAGGATACAGCCCCTTGTAGTCATGGCATAATACCCGAAACCCGAAATCTGACCCAAACTCGACCCGAAATAAGTGGAACCGAACCCGGCAAAATACCTGAATGGGTTTTACATCATGAAAATTTGGGTACCTGAACCCAATTGGATAAAACCCAAAACCCGAATGTGTACCCAAAATACCCGAGATATATTATCTATTTTAAAATAATTATATATATATAAACTTTTGTTTACCTAAATATTCAAAACTATAATTATAAATCCAAATATAGTAATCAATATAAATGAAATTGAATTAAAAAAATTAAAATATTCAATTTTTAAAATTAAATTATGATTTCGCAAAGACCTTTTTTAGTTTTCTTAAGAGTTTTAAATAATAATACTCGAACCCGAACCGAACCCGACCTGAAATAGAGCATTTGATAAGAATTGAACTCGACCCAAATACAAAATATACCGAACCGAACCCGACCGGAAATTCTAAATTACCCGAACGGGTTTTATATGTCTAAACCCGAAAACCCGAAACCTGAAATGACCCGACCCGAACCCGAACGGGTACCCGAATGCCCAGGACTAGTCCCTTGTATAACAAACACCACTCAATGGGTTTGATTATCCCGGTTTCATTCCTTGCACAAAGAGTGTTAGCTAGGAATTTAGCCGCTACTCGAATAGCCGGGTTTCTAATCAACATATTTTTTGGAGATCTAACCGTGGATCCAGTAGCAATCCACTCCCAAAAGTCATCCACATACTCAAAAAGATCAAAGCATACCTTACTTCCATAGGAAAATCCATAGACCTTACAAATCCCTTTTATCAAAATTTAGTGCTTATCTCCACGCAACCTAAAACTCAACCTTCCCTCATATGGAGTTGGATTTTTAGGATCATCATAAGTCATGAAAGAGCTCGGGAAAGGTGTAGCTCTTTTGTGATGCAAACTTATCTAAACCCATGTTCTTGATCAAAGTATAAACATCATCTTAATTCCCATCTTCACAAGTGTTGTATCACGGAGAAAATGAGTAGGAAGTTGGCGGTTTGAGACTTGATGTTGGTATTTTTAGTTTCTTCTTGGGTAAAGAGGAATCCCAAACGCTCCGGAGACTCGGGTTCTACTTGTATAGGAACTTGCAACCTCAAAGAACCCAAAACTTCATTCTCAACATGTTGCTTCTTTGTCGCTTTTGAATCCTTTTCCGTAGGATGTTTTTCCACCTTCTTAGGTGCTACTTCCACAACTTTTTCCTTTCCTTTTGATGTTAGTAGCTCGATCTCTAGTCTTAGGAGGCATTGTCCTAAGACAAATCGCTAAATGATACCAAATTGATTAAAGCATTTGGTGTGCAAACAACCAACTAAATTCTACAAATGCAAACGAATGTTGTTGAGAGCACTTGAGGATAGAATCCATAGAAAACCTAGAATCAACGCAATAGGATATAAAGACTCTTAACTAAGCTAAAGGAATTCAAGATGATGATTGTGAACTACTAAAACTACCAAAAGCAAGACCAAACCAAAAAAGAAACATGCAACAATTAAACAAACTCAAACTCAAACCGAAATAAGACAAGCAAAAAAGATAAGCAAACAAGATAGATAAACAATGATTAAAGTGAATGGTCTAAGGTAGGGCAAATGATCCAATGAAGGGAAATAAAAAAATGATGCAACAAGGTACAATACTAGCACAGCCTAGGGCATGAGACACTACAATAGAACATCCCACTCTCATAGCAATGGTCTTTTTCTTAGTCAATGGATCAAGATAAACTATCATTTTCCAAATTCAAAGACCAAAACGCATTACAAACAAGCTCACTAAGACAACTAATCCCCTAGACATCATCTTTCGAAGGCCTAGGAAGAAAAGCTCTAAAATAGGTCTTTCGGGAACTTCACCAAACACCTCTTGGGCGATGATCTTCCTAGCAACAGTCTTCATGTGATCAAGATGAATAAAGCATTAAGAGCACCCAATTAGAAGGAATCTAACAACCTAAGCATAAATGATCAACAACCCAACCCTTGATCTAGCCTAACCTTCAACCATTCTAAGTAACTACTCGCTCATCATGCAAATGAAACACAAAGTAAATAAAATGATGAACATAATAAAATAGAGATGAGAATAGACAAAGAGATTCTTCAATTAGATTAAAAAATTATCCAAAACGGATCATCCAAAAGGGTCTCTAGTATTCTCTCTCAATCTCTCTCAAATATGTTCTTAAGAACAAAGCAAATAAAAACTTAGAAAATTTAAAGCTAAATCGAGATTGTGGCTGCTTAGCTTAACATAAAGTTTTGCTTCCACCTATTTATATCCCTATGATTATGGTTAAAAGCAATTAAAAAGGTAACCGGGTCAACCCAGGACAAACTGGGTTAGACCAAAAGTCTTGTCCAAGTGTGCATGTGCGGTCAAGTTGGTCGAGCTGTGTGGATCGAGTAGTTGGTTGAGCAGGCCTCATCCAGGGAGAAGAATCATGTGTTTGTGATCCATCGATCCGGGGTGGTCAAGCAATCGGTCGATGATTGGTTCGCAAGTGTTTGGTGCAGGACGAGTGTCATCGAGGTCTTCACGTTAGGTCATTGGTCGATGGTGCACGTTCCAGCTTGTTCTGAAGCTAACGACCTAAGGTCGACCATCTCTCAGGTTTGACAGGTGGTCGAGGATCGTGAACGTCTGTGAGTTATCTAGTTCTCCACCCAATCAGGTCGTGTCTATCGACCGGATGGTCGATGTTCGGGTCGCTTGCGATCTTCTTCAAGAAATGGTGTGTTAACCTTGTGGTCGAGGTACCATGATCCGTGACATTGTCCTTGAACATTCCACGTCCTTCTCTCGTCGGGTCGTGGCCTCCGACCATATGGTTGATGCTCCTTATGCTGCGTGCAACTCATGAACAATCGACCTCGACCGGTCGATCATGAGGTCGATCCAAGGCTATAAGTCCTCTTTCTCCATTCTTTTTGATCCATTCCAATCCCCATGCTTGAGTGTCTCATCTCATGAACTCCAATCCTCCAAGTTAAGCTCCCAATCACCTAAAAATGACTCAAAAAGAACCAAATATGCAAATGCATGATCTAAGGACTATAATGCTTGAATTATACACAATGTGATCTAAAGTGTAACTAAATGCAACTTATATGAATGAGAATAATGCAAAATAATGATGAAAAACACACTAATAAATACATATATCAGCCCCTATCTTGTTGACCGCTGGTTTTGAAGGAACCATCATGTCAATGTGGGGCAACACTCTAATATATTGTGTATGAGCAAAGGTTAATTAAAAAAATTACTCTTTTCAAACACAACACACCTTGTTTAATCTCTTTTCAAACATAAATTTTTCTTTGCAACTCACACTATATCCGTTTTACATCCCTCATCCACAGATTCGTTCTCTCTGTTACATTCTCACTTCTTCTTAAATAGGGTTTATTGGTCTGATAACAAAATTGTTTCAATTGTGAAACCTTTTTCTATGCATCACTGTTTTGTTTTTGATTTCCCGTCAGTTTCCCAATGATTCGAATTGATTGTGTTTCAATTTTATGCTTATGAAACTCTTTCAATTCCCCACTAACCCCGTTTCCATTTTTAGACGATAAGGTTTTCACTATTAGTTGGTTACTCACTTTTTCCGTAATGATTTGTACTTATGTCCCATGCTATGAAAAAACGAAAAGAATAGTTAGGGGAAAAATGAAATGAATAGAGAATTTAAACTGTAAAGCATATGTTAAAAAGTGTGGTAAGATAAAAAATATCCGGTACAAAACAATGTATAGGGTTAAAACATATTTACACTTTACAAGCAACAAAATACCGAGTAATAACACAGGTAGGGACCATAAGACCGTTAGTCTAGTAAGCAATACAGTATCATGTAATTTTTGTGCAGACATAGTACTGTATTACGTAACTGATAAGTTAATATGTGGACCATACATGCAATAAATTATGCTTGATTTTAATAAGGTGTTAAGCAGATGTAAAAAACATTATTCAAGACACAACACCAAATAATAACATTTGTCACTAGACCACAGACCACTCACAAAGAGATGAACAATTATACCAATGCGCATGGTCTATTTGTGTAATTATCCGTTGATAGTTTAGGACTAGGTTATGCAAACATTTTATGCAATGTCCCTGTTACTTACTTTCTTGTCATACCTTAGTTACCATTTTTTCTCTGCAACAATGTATTCTCTTTTTGCATGCTCTTTGTTATTTGTAAGATGTACATATGAGTTTACCCGATTTGAAATTATTTGTCTGCTACATACGATTTTATCTAATACGAAATCCTTTATCTCCTGCTACTTGCTGAACTAGTAATATTTCCCATCATATGACTTGTACCTAGTAATATTTCATTACCCATCACCCGCTACTATTGTAGTTGTTGTAACTCTTCCCTTTTATGTTGCTTTGTTTTGTGTTGCATGTACGATCTATTTGTGCGATTATTCGCTACTAAATTAGTTATCCATTGATGGTTTAGGACTAGGTTATGCAAACATTTTATGGAATGTCCCTGTTACTTAATTTCTTACCGTACATGAGTAACCATTTTTTCCCTGCAATGCTGCATTCTCTTTTTTAATACTATGTTTTTTTGTAAGTTGCACATATGAGTTTATCCGATATAAAATCCTTTTTCTACTACATATAAGTTTATCTGATACGAACTCCTCTATCTGCTACTTGCTGAACTAGTAAACATACCCATCATCTGACCTGTACTTGGTAAAATTTCATTACCCATCACCCGCTACTATTGTACTTGTCGTAACTCTTCCCTTTTATGTTGCTTTGTTTTGTATTTCATGTATGATATATTTGTGAGATTATTTGCTACGAAGGTAGTTATCCACCGATGGTTTAGGACTAGGTTATGCAAACATTTTCTGGAATGTCCCTGTTACTTACTTTCTTACCATAGCTGAGTAACCATTTTTTTCCTGCAACACTGCATTCTCTTTTTGCATGCTATGTGTTTTTGTCAGCTATATATATGATTTTATCCGATACAAAATCCTTTATCTGCTACATATGAGTTTATCCGATACAAACTCCTTTATCTGCTACTTATTGAACTAGTAAACATACCCATCATCTCACCTATACCTAGAAAATACATCATTACCATTCACCGTTTCTATTGTACTTGCCATAAGTCTACCCTTTTATGTTTTCCATGTTCTACTAACAGTCTTACCCGCTACTCGTGTCATTTATGTTTTTGACTATAATATCAAGCTCTGCAATGAGACTGAATTGAGAAAAGCATTACCCTTATTAATATCATGCATCCATATCTTCTCAGGCAAGCCGAGGCCACTCACTTGATGCAAAAAGTAAGCTATTCAGTTTGCCATGTGCACTTTGTTTGAGCTAAAGTATGTATTCTAACATTTTCATTCACATGTATTGTGGCTTAGTTAATGATGTACACGTTACATTTCCTCTAGCCACTTTACACAACATTACTTGTTAATTCCATCACTATGAAAAGGTTATTTATGTCACACAAAATCATTTAACATGTGTTTAACATCTCTTTGTCCTACTCATCCATCTTTTTTTCAATTATGTCATTCATTTTCTAGATAAGGCAACTAATCTTGTCTCGAGAATATGTTTGTGTATCGCATCATGGCAGCTGTTTTACACACTTCTTTATGTTATGATCTAGACTGTTGGTGGAGTAGTTATCTCAAACAAAATCGTCGAAGTGCTACATGTATTTTGCAATTATGTTACTCCCTTTCTATACATATCTTGTATCAGGTACATATTTTTGTATCGCATTCTGTTACCTACCTGCTATAATCACATTTAGCGGGAACATAATATCTGTAACCTTCTTATAGTAGCATACTTTTATTTACTCTGTCTCCTATTTAGCCGCTAGTTTTATTCACCCTGTCTCCTATTAATGCATATGTCGGATTGCTTTTATACAAAAGTAAACATAACTATTTGCGTGAGTATGAAATAGTCTTTAACCCAATTAGCCCAATGACATCTAGCTGATTAAAATCTACAAAAGGAAACATATTGGATTTTTAAAACAAAAAAAAGATATTGGCCTAATTATCTCAGTTTGTATTTACAATCACACTTTTTAACATAAAAATGTCAAAAATAAACAAATTTGGTAAGTTAAATCAACGTACATAATTTAACATAAATTGAATAACTAAACATAATTAATCACTCCTACGAGCTAACATCGTAAGATTTGGCAAAGCAATTTTTCTGTATTCATGAAAATCTTATATTACATCATGTTTTTATATTAACATAAGTAACATTCTTGATTAAAAATTAATATATATATATATATATATATTTCCATCTTTGTTGTTGTTTATTAAATCAAGTAACTATACGTATCCAACTAGCAATGATGGGAACTCCTTGGTTAACGGTGAAGGCCATGTAATATCCATGCAGAGTAACAGCACCGTTAGGTGGAGCTGTACACTGAATCCTATTACGTCCATCTCTGTCAGGTACAGACAGAGCTACAGTTAACTTAACGAGCTGTTGACCTTTAGAAAATGAATGATTCGCAAAAGGAGCGTTTCTCTAATTTATCTGAATAATTTCTACGACTGGTAATGGCACCATGACAAACACGTCAAAGACCTCTCCGTAACATATGATCTGTGGTATTTTTTTAATCTCAGATCAGAGATTGGCTCGATCTGGTGAAAGATAAGCCTGTGAAAACAAATCAATTTGTAGTTCTGTTGGGAATATTACCTTGAATTTTTTGAAATAGTAAGAGTTACTTTCAGCGAGAAAAATTCGACCGTCTGGTAATAGATTTGCTGTCGAATGGTACATTCTCGGTATAGTACCTGGATTTATCATGAAGCGTAAACTAATGGGTTCATCGGATCGGTATAGAAGAGGGTATAAACACGAATTCAATCCCATTTCAAATCTTTGACTTCTGGCTTAAGCTCCTTTTATGATCAAAATTTCTCCCGTCGGTAAATTCACTAGATCACCCAAACATCATTTCCTCCGTCACCCAAACTGGGTTCGCCACAGTAGCAATGATTCGTCCACATGTTCCGTGTGCTGGAACGTCAGTTGTACGTGTAATAAAAGCTCCAGGTTCAGCTTCGCCACATATTAAAATCTCTGCTATGGTGAAATCTCCTTGGATAGCTAGCATCACTGATGATCCACCTGGCGGATTATTCCTTGAACCACCATCTAAAGGTGGATACTCCTTAACAACAGAATTTAAACAGTGATCATATTTAACAGTGCGACTATTAACAAAGACGAAGAGATCGCCCAGGGAGAAGATGAACGTACGAATATAAATTATTTATTTGTTTATCTTCCACGTCATCAAGAAACTGAAATGGAATAGTACCGTTTTCATGTGAAGGGTAATACTCAACCGTATTGGTGCCTCTTCTCTCCCACCAACAAATTGAATTTCTAGATCTGTTTAAACCTGTCTCTATCACCACCCGTTTGTAGCAATAAACCATCGGATAAAAACTAACCCGACAAGCACCACATGGCGGTTTGTATCATCAATGGTCTGATCTGATTTATACCAAGGTCAAAAAAAATCCAATGAGCGTAACAATCATGCTTAAGAGTAATGTTGTTTGGGTCTCTTCGGCATCGGTGGCAGTCAAGAGCTTTTCTCTATGGTCCAATATTTGTTCAATCTAGAAGGATCACCGTGTTGAACCAAGTCATTGTCGTGTGCATAGAGGCTATTCCGGCGTCTATGACTTCCCACGTGCATGGTAAATCAGCATGTGTTAAAGACAAGAGAAGAATGTATATAAGCACAAGTACGATCTTTAAAGTGAAGTAAGAAACAAGTTATGCATTTTTGTCTGCGAAGCTTATAAGCTTTCTGCTTCACTTACATTGTTAAAGAGAAAATTTAAGTGGAGAAAAGGTGTACAATGCTAAATTTATCACAACCGTTGATTTTGTATGCGATAAGTTTTGATTCAATGATTACGAATCTGTAGGGCCCATGGACACATAGTTGATACAACTTGGGAATTGGGATGAATTTCATATATATATGTACAAATTACGCATAATGACACTAATTTGTATTTTCATGAAATTTGTTCTACTTTCATAATTCAATTGATTTAACTTATAAAGTCCAATGTTATGTTGCTATTTAATCAGCATAAACTAACATTATTCAGTTTTCAGACTATCGAAACAATATTTTAAATGGATCTATCTATCGTAAAAAAAGCAATTTTGTTCGACACAAAATGTAAAAATATGTAATAATTAATTGACAAACAAATATTATATGTAATAATTAAACGTTATAATTAGTTTGATTAACTGGTAAGTTTCCTCCTTTTACTACTCAAAAGGCATTATCATGAAATTAAACACAATCAACAAAATCAAACATTTCTCTTTCTATTTTTCTAATATATAAATATATATATTTTTGTCCACATTGGGCTACAACTAGCCAGCCAATTAGTCAAGTTCCTGCATAATACAAGCGGTGGGACTCGATCCCTGGATGTGCAAGTGCGTCTGCCTTTAGTGGACTTACCACCTGCCACTAGACTAAAGACCACTTACATGTATAAATATTTTGTAAGTGTTTTTTTGTCTACCATTGCAATTTTTGTCATCAAAGTTCTAATTATAAAAAGTCACTTAAAATTTCTCTTGATATTGTCTACAGTTTAAAAAAAAATTAAGTTGTCTATCTAATTATTACTATATTTTTAAAAAAATCTAAATGCTACTCTTGAAAACAAAACCAAAAAGATAACTTGTTTATAATAGGTCCAAATTACAGATTGGAAAAGTAGTGTTTCTTTCAAGCCTATTTAGAAAAACATGCCTAATCAATTTCATATTTAAAAATTTTTCTCTACAACTGAAATCAATCAACACCTTTTTTTTTAATAAAATGATTGTTCCTATTGGTTAACGTCTTCTTTGGTTTACCATTGTTTCTCCACACTTGTTCTTTTTCTACTTATCATAATTATTCTACATCATTAATAAATAAATGAATTTATCAATTCATTATCATAGATTAGTTGATAAGCTTTTGTGTTGTGCTGTCTAGAGCCAGTGAATTTAAAAGGTATCACCTATTTTTAATTGCTTTTTCTCTTATAAAATAGATCAAATATACAATCCAACTATTGTCAATCTCTTTCTCCTTGCATAGGGTTTTAGAGAGTGAATCGGTCTAGTATCATTGATACTATAGTTCAATGTTTGGATGTCTATTACAGTTTCATTCAGATATATCGCTACCAAATACATATTATTCATAAAAAACTTTATTGGATTGTGTATCCACAACAAGTGTAAACCGATCCTTCAATAAAATTTGAAATGTCAATTAGTAGAAAAAATATAATAATTTGTAAACATTATAGGTTCAAGACTGTAAGTTTGGTAATGTTAGGATTCAATTTCCAATTAAATTTTGAAGCATTGTTTATGCGTTAGTCATTTATATGATGTAAGGTTCATACTTCATATATTCATGTTAAATATATCAATTCCTTCAAATCTAGATATTTAATGTAATACTATCCGACGAATATTTGTATCAATTAAATTACAAAGTGCATTAAATAAGTATCCATTAATTTAATTGATATTGGGTAAATGACAATGTTTTTTTTTTGTTAACCTTACTAAATAATTTGATTGACAAGGCCTGACCCATAGCTAAAACTCATATCCTAAAACTCTTATTTTCCTTTTCTCTTGTATTGGAGAGGAATCGAACCTCGATGCCTGAAGATTTGTAAAGTGACCACTACCACTGGGCCACCTGTCCTCAACAATGACAATGGTTTTTATGAACACAAATTTTAGTACACGGTATTAAAGTTTTGCATAATTAAAGATGTAACATGAGCTACTTTTATATGAGCATGTTCAACAATATATACCCGAAATGCCCCTATAGGTGATTAAAAAATAACGATCTACTTTGATTAATTGAATAGATTTTATATTATTTTCTTTTCAATCTTTTATTACTCAAAGTAACAAGAAGGGAACAACTTCTAAAAAAGAAAAAGCTATCATTTGGTATTACCAGCTAAGAGTGGAATTTTTTAATACTTATATGTTTACATATAGAATCTTATTACAGCTATCATTTAACAATCATAGGTATTACTCGCTAAAGTATTTGTTACGTATAAGATATTATTACAAATATCATTTACCATAATCCATATCATTAACAATCATTGGTATTACCTGCTAAAGTATTCGTTTAATATATTATTAACACATATCGAACCCGTTATAGTGTAATGTCATTAACACACATACTTTTAACACTTATTAACCATGAATTTAGCTAACACATACCAATAATTCTACCTTATCATACTTCTCTCCTCACCCGTTATAACCTTACTTATAAATTATCAGTTAAGTTATGGTTAACTGATAAACTACCCGGTTAGATATGACACATTTACGAGGCCTCTCTCATATTATAATATCAATTAACAATCTTTTTTATATTAACTGATAAACTACCTGTTCAATATCATATCATTTAATACATCGATTACCAGGTGAAGGCTGCGTTAGCTGGTACACCCTTCATGTACTATAATATACAACTCTTATTTTAGCTTCTAAATGATTTTTATCTTTTAACTATGTCTCATCCACTTCTAGTTAGCACATGCATTCTAACAAGCACAAATAGTCAACAATCACTATTAGTTAATAAATCATTTCTTAGAGTTTAAATTGTTTGTTAACATTTACTAGTCTCAAAATTTTTTTTTAGTTTGCCAGTTTATATAATATTACACGCTACATAGATACTTGCTATTTTCAACTTTATTTTCTTTTTTAATTTGCAGGTATATATCATGTTACACGCTACACAAATACTTGCTAGTCTAAACCTTATCTCTAACTATATCTCCACTCATTAAATGCTCTATATTCACAAATCATTTCTACGTGCAAGGTAGTTTCTACGTGAAGGGCATCTCTGACACATTAATCATAGGCGTCATCTACTTAATTTACATAATATTTTGATACACACCTAATTTCAACAAACCAAATGATTATCTACCTAATTAACCCTTTTATTAAATTAGTTCTCTCACTTTTGATATGTGAGGAGATGAAAATGATGCCCCTACATGAAAGGAGATGAAATAATAAAAAAAAAGAATGTGTCAGAGCAATGATAACACCACATTTGAAGTTAAGCAATTTGGCAAGAGAATTTAACACAATATATACTTCAAGAGGCTCCATATATTGCCTCGTAATATGTATTTTTATTTGTATAAACTCTTGGTTGAAATTAGAACTTAAACATTAAACTAGTAGTTTGCTAGTTTAGATCTGCGAGATAACTTTTAAAGATACATTAGTTGTTTATACGTATAAATACACTGTTATATAATATTTTCCTCCACATGTCATGAAAGAGTCACTTTCATTCAATGACAAGTTTATAATTAGCCATGAAAACCTATTAAAATGCCACGAAATGAAAAGTTTCCAGAAATGTGGCTATTTTGTGACATTTTCGTGTCCATGTTTTAATAATTATGGAAAAAATTTCTCTGGTAACCCACATATCTTATTTCTCTTTCACTTCCTCTCTTTCTCTTCCATTCCATCCATTCATAATCATCCTGTTATCCAAAATGTCTCATTTTTTCAATCAAGAGAGTGGATGAATCGACATATTGATCCAGTAAGAAATTGTGTATCTGAAGAGTTTGTAGAGGGGATTAACGCATTTCTTACATTTGCTTGTAATCAAGCTTATTAACAAGATCTCAACACTCTATTGTGTTCTTGTACGTGGTGTAAGAACCGAAAGTAGCGTGATACAAGAACTGTATCCAAACATCATTTTCATGTAGGATTCAAGGGAAATTATAATGTTTGGTCTAGTCATGGAGAAGATTGTTTTGATGTTGGTGAATCATCAACGGCATATTCGATTTGGCCTGTGATCGTAACTCCTTATAACTTACCTCATGGCATGAGCATAAACAAAGAATATTTCTTATTTTCAGTACTAGTTCCAGGCCCAAAACATTTGAAAAAGAGTTTGGATATTTATCTTCACCCGTTGATTGAAGAATTGAAAAGTTTACGGGATAATCGTGTGGAAGCGTACAATATATAAAAGAAACAAAATTGTACGATGAAATTTGCATTGATGTGGACAATCAGCAATTTTTAGGCGTTTGGCATGTTATCTGGTTGGATGACACGTGGTCATTTAGCTTGCCCATATTTTCTTGATCAAACAAAATCGTTTTGGCTACAAAATGGAAGGAAACATTGTTGGTTTGATTTCCATAGAATGTTTTTACATAATGATCATCCTTACAATAATATATGATCCTCCATCGTGGATGAATGGAGAAGAAATTCTTTACGAAAGAATAAATAACATTGAGGGGTTATCAAGAACAGTCGATTGTGGAGGAAACGGACACGAGAAGCCTGCTCTAGTTGGCTATGGTGATTACCATAATTGGGTAAACAAGAGTATCTTTTGGGATTTGCCATATTGGGAAGACCTTCTTCTTCGACATAGCCTTGACTTTATGCACATTGAGAAAGTTTTCTTTGATAACTTAATCAACACATTGTTGAATATTTTGGGGAAGAAGAAAGATAACATCAAATCAAGGATGGATCTCATAACTATGTGTATAAGAGAAGAGTTGCATATCAAGCAAGATGGAACAATGCTAGTACCAATCTATAGGTTGTCAAACGAAGGTAACAAGAAATTCCTAAATTGATTGAAAAATGATATAAAATTTCTAGACATATATGCATCAAAGTTAAGTCGGTGCATTGATGAAAACAATTTGAAGTTATCGGGACTGAAAAATCATGATTGCCATGTTATCGTGCAACGACTTCTCTCATTTCCCTTTTCAGAACTTCTTCTAAGAAATGTTCACACATCAATTTTAGGTATTTTTTACTCTGTTATATATTTACTTCTCTTGATAAACAATACTAATTGTTATTTTATATGTGTGTAGAAATAGCACTTTTTATGTCGGGATATTTCAGCGAAGACTTTACGATGCAAAGATTTTGCTCTTTTGAAAGAAAATATCGGTGAAGCTTTGTAATTTGGAAAAGATATTTCCTCCATCATTCTTTGATATTATGGAACATCTTCCAGTGCACTTGCTAGATGAAGCTACTTTAGGTGGTCTAGTTCAATATAGGTGGATGTATCCGTTTAAAAGATACTTGTATCATTTGAAGAAAAAAGTTAATAATAAGATACACATTGCATGTTTGATTGTTGCACAATGTTTGAATGAGAGATTTCAAATGAATCTGCAAATGTGTTTAGACATACAGAAGTTCTAAAAACATTGTTGTGTCTGAAAATATTTGATTTACATATGATTCTCCAGATGTGCTGAGCTTGTTTTACTATGAAGGTCGAATTAGTAGGGAAAGCACAACAACATGGTTAACATATGTGGACTACACTGTACTCCAAACATTTTTGTTGCTTAATTGTGACGAATTTGCTCCATACGAAAGGTGTGAAATTTGATTTCTATATTTATCTATTTAATTTTATAATTTAAATTAATTTCCTTTACAAACCATACACATGATGTTTGAAGAGTATATGACGTATCTAAACCCAATGATTACTAGTAACGAACCAAATAGCAAAAGATCAACAATTTGCGGAATGGTGTAAACATTTTGTGAGTTTCAATATGTGATAATTATTTTTTTTCCATATTCTAGTAGCTAATTCAAAAATTGTATCTATGATATTTAATTTGCAGATTAATGATGCAAGCAAATCATATGAATTTCCCTAATGGATGTTGGATTTTTAAGAAGGTCTGATTCCTAGTTATACATCTTGGCCTTTATATTTCTCACGAGGATACTACTTCCATACTCACAACCATGGTTAGAATAAAAAACCCAACACTATGGTGTATATGTTCATGGAACCATCAAGACAGATTATTACGGGTTAATAGATGATATAATTATGATTATGATAACATAATTTTACTTTAGTTTTCAAATCCTATTACACTAAGATGTCAATGTAGTATAATAGGTGTCAATCCAAGTGGGAGTGTAACTAGCAATCAAAGTATGATAGACTATTCTAATTCAAGCCAAATCAAATCAATGGTTTGTTTTCAGTCAACTACAAAAAATAGAAATAACAGTCAAATAAGCAAAATATGAACCTAATTGAGAAATTTTAAAGTAATGGAACTGTGGAAACAAAGTGCAGTGAAAAACAAAATCAAGTGCAGTGGAAATAACTACGCAGTGGATGAGAAAAAGGTTTCTTAAGGGGCAGAGATCATGGACCAACTTCTCACTTAAAGTCACTAAATCGCTTAACAAACTCAAACAGAGCGGAAATCTAGGCAATAAACTTATAACTATTGAGTCCACTCTCATGGCAAACAGTCTTAGTAAAGTTATCAACCGATCTTATCATCATAAGCGTTTAACAAGCTAACTGGCGTGAAGTAACAATTTAATCAAGCCTAATGAACACCTTAGACATTTAATCTCTTAAGCTAAGGATGTAAATTTCTGAGACGGTTGGATCAGACAATTCAACACACCTATTAGGAGCTAAAAGTCTAAGATCATATTTCAATTGATCAGAATGGAACAAACATCAACAACACCAAAACAAAAGAGATCTATACTATTATACTCTTAAGCGACTTAGAAAACATTAGATCCACGCCGTTCTAGTGTGTTCCCTCAAGAACCCTAAGTTAACTACTCAAAAGCCATGGGTGAAACAATCAAAGTGGATAACATGATCATAAAATTTAGAAAGTAAACTAGAATGAAAATCAACTGAAATTGAATTAAAAGGTCATAAAACAAAAGTGGAATTCTTGTTCTGGAATTACAACAACGAAAAGCTCAAAAGGTTTCTAAAGCAGCGGTAAAGCTTAGATCAAAAATCTTTGTAACACAAAGAGGTATTTATACTAATCCTCCCGTTAAACCTAAAAAGTAGAAATGAAAAACTAAGTAAGATAGGTGACCCGGCTTTGTCGGTCGAGTCGAGTAATTGGGCCATCAAAGGTGCAGTTGACTTGACCCATCAGGTATAGTGACTTCATGTTACGATCTAGTTCATTACGTCGTGCTGCGCCTGTCGTCGGTTAGCTAACACCAGTGTTCCGTCCGAGTCCCATTGATTTGTCATTGGTTTTTAGTCTGAGTCCCGTTGACATGTAATTCGAGTCACCATGGTTTCCAATACGAGTCCCGTTGAGTTACAATCCAAGTCACTGTTGACATGCAATCTGAGTCACCGTCCCTTGGACCAGTGTGGAGTGGAGTGGTGGACTCAGGTGGAGTGGTGGACTCAAGTGGAGTGGAGTGGTGGAGTCAAGTGGAGTGGAGTGGTGGCAGTGAACTCGACCTTTTGTCTGTCTATGTTCTTAACTGCGTCTAAGCTGATCATTCAGTTCCAGAGTCTCCACATCATCCAAAATGCTCCAATTGTGCTCTCCAAATACCTGATACAACATGAATGCAATGCACATGCAAAGTGTGCGAATGAAGCTATTAAGACTCTAAAAATAGATTCAAATGCTATGAAATGTATGCAAAACGTGCTAAATAAGACTCCTAAAACATGCTAAAAAACATACATATCAGATTACATACCATGGTTATGTTGGTTTGAAGGTCATGATATTCAAATGTAGGTGGTTTGACACAACAGAGGGTCATGGACTACGCACACATCCTTCATGAATTGTTGATGTGGTACCATTGAGGCAGTACGGAAAGTACGATCCTTTTATATTATCTGGTAATTGTGATCAAGTATGATTTATTTCTTATCCGCGCATGTGTCGTAGCTCAAGAACTCAAAGGTTGGCTTGCACAAAAGTTATACCACGCGGGATTCATGAAAATTCAGAAGTTAAACTTACTGCATTACAAGACAATATACACAACCAGGTTGTAACACCAAGTCTAATGTTGCGAGTTGAATCACATGTCGTGGAAGATGTCTCAGATTATGATATGTTTGCTGGAGATCCTCCAAATGATGAATATATATCTGAAGACAAATTAGAAGAAGTAGGTGATGATTCTAATACAACTGATTATGATTCTGATGCTTGTTAAGTTTAATTATAATTTTTTTTTAAAAATGTATGAATAATTCCTTGAAAAATAACCTTTCAGTTGGATTATCTTGTTTGATAGTACTTTATATTCATGAGAACTTAATTCATAAATTTATAACATTCAAGTGTAAGCACAAACACACACACATATATATATATATATATATATATATATGTTGATAAATGTTGCAAAGAGAAACATGGCATGAATTCAAAACAATCTATTGAAATGTTGTTATGGACTGTGATGACTAAGCTATTGATGGACCTACCCAAAATGTTGATTCATAATAAAGCAATATTATAACTAATTACTATTGTTAAGCTTTAAATTATCATTAGATAATTAATTAAATTAGTTTAGATGATGCTAATTAAATTAGGTTTAGATAATGCTAATCCTAGCCAAAATTAAATTCTAATTTTTTTTTCTTTTGCTAACATTGGGTCACAACTGGCCGGCCCATTAGCCAAGTTCTTACATAATGTAGGCGGTAAGAATCGATCCCAGAATATGCAAGTGTGCATGCCTTTAGTCGACTTACCGCATGCCACTAGACTAAAGACCACCTCCCAGGATACGAGACACTTTAACTCTGCTTGGTTTGATCAGTGATGTAATCATGGACAGCAAACACACGTTGGATCAAGGAGCTAAGGAGCAGGAGCTAGGA
>OVAX01002040.1:0-34836 GCA_900406405.1 Lepidium africanum | reverse complement strand
TTGATATATTCCTTCGTCCTCTGATTGATGAGTTGAAAGAGCTATGGAGTACAGGAGTTGATGCTTACGATATTCTTGTTGAGACTTCGATATTCTTGCTGAGTTCAATACTTAGCATTTTGTCCATTGTTTCCTGTGGACCGAAGTAGGATGTTGGATCCACCTCCAATAATTGTCCCCCCTAGACTCAAAAAATTGTAGCTGAGTTTCCGAGTCGGGAAGTTTCTCCGCTTCTAGAATCTTCGGTCCACTTTTCATTCCGTGATTGGGTTACTAAAGCAGTCGCCTAGGTTTTCTGCGAGTCATCATTTCGTGCCGATTTGATTTCTGCTAGTTTTCTATAAGTACCGCTCCAATTTCTTTACTGTTTACTTTCATCCGAGTTTAACGAGGTAAATTCTCTCACTTCTTTCTCTTTCTACTTTTAATTTTTGAGTTGCTTTATTTCTTCTTTTATAAACTATCATAATGGAAAAGGATAGATCTGAGTCTAGTTCCGAAAGTTCTGACCCCGACTTCGATTCTTCTTCAGCTTCTAGTAGTAGTACAACTCAAGAAAACATAGATATATATTTCTCAAATAGTCCGATTATCGATTTAGATGATTGGTACGATGAACTTGATATTGGGCCATCAATTATCAATTCGAGGAAATTAGAGAAACTATATGCTTCGTGTCCTGAGATGGGAATGTCGACATTAAACTTCCTGACTTCAACTCCCGACCTTGGACTCCTCCGGAAGGCTATTCGCTATCTAGGATTGGTGGTTTACGGAATCCAAGATGTGGTTTCCGATTCTAGATCTCTTCCCCAGGTATTGTTATGCTAAGAGGATCGCGATGACTCAGCTCGGAGTTTCTGGAGTCACGAATACGTGGGGGTTTTGATTCTCGGCAGCGAGACGGGAGTTGATGTTTCAACTCGATTCTTCGAGGATATGACTAATTTTTGTGAAGCCAAGGCCTCGAAAGGGACATTCTTTGCCAAGGGTAAATCTGGCCTTCGGGTTTTCGATGAGCCAAATTCTAAAGTTACAGATTGGAAGAATCGATACTTTTTTGTTCGTCTTGGAGATATTTTTCATCCATGGAGACCTCTGGAGTTTCATACTTCTTGGGCCAGGACACCTGGTAGATTTCTAAGTGTGATGATGCTTTGCCACTACTTGCTTTCTGAATATTTATATTTATCTCTTTTGTTTTGTAGTTAAGCATCCGTCTGCAGCTGCTCGCCCTCATCTTCCTAACCACCAGGAACTGTTGAACAAACTTGTCACTGTTCCTTGACTTAATTGGAAATTTCTGCCTGACAATCTTCTCAAGAGAACTGCTTCTCGCTATCCAAGGGGTAAATCGTTGTTTATCCTATTCACAGAATAAGCATTCGTAGTCTTAAATTCATGTCCGATTACCGTTCATTATTTCAGGAGTTCTACAAGCCAACATGGGGGTTGACGACTTTGTTATGCACAATGTATTTAGTGGTCTGGACGCTATCCTTGGAGACGTCCTTACTTCCCATGTTGAAGTCGGTACTTTCCCACCTACTAACTCCGTCCTCGAAGAAGACTTGGCAGCCGCGGTGGAGCCAACTAAAGTTTCCAAGGCTCTTATTAATGATTTTAAGTCTCAAGAAGTTGATATTTTGGCCTCTGAGGATAAGGCTGACCTTTCAGAGAAGGCCAGTAAGGGTTCTATGGGTTCCCCATCTTCCAAGAAGAAGAAGAGAAAAACTCTTGTTAAAGCTTAGGATCTAGAATCCCCTATGTCTCTATCTGGTTCCTTTGGTCTGAAGAAAAAGACCGAGAAGAAGAAGTCGGCAGCCGACTCCATCGTTAAAGGTAACATTTCTCGCAAAATCTCTTTTGCTAAGCGTTTATGCGACAAGGTGATTAGACGTTGTTCAGTGATACCAGGTCGTCGTGCCGCTCTTGAGGTTGTTCGGAAGGCAACAACCAAACGTAAGGAGCCTCTTCTTCTTGCTGAAATCCCGTACAACAAAAAAAGCAAAGCTTCTGGGGACTTTTGATTCAAATATACCTTCGAGGAGTCAGCCCCAATCAAGGACTATGAGATGGAAGGGGCCAACTTGATGCGTTTCCTTAGGGGTACTATTGAGGCCCTTCTTCCTGTCTCCGAGATGCTCAACAGGAAGGAGTACATTGAGATGGCGAAGTCGAAGTTCTCGGTTAGTCTTTATTACCTAATTTTTTCTTATCCGACTTGACTTACTTCTCACTTTCTTGCTTTTGCTTCCTTCATTTTTCAGATGTTGTCCAAATGAACTGGGTTCTCTTTAGGAAGGAGAAGGCTATGGCTGCTCAGGCCGAGAATGCTCGCCTGTTTAATGACATGTCCAAGCAACTTAATGAAATCTAATCAGGAGGCGGTGGAGGCTAAATATTCTTTGGTGGCGGTTTTGACTGATTTAACTCGAGTCACATCTAAATTAGAGGTGGAGAGCTTAAAATCTCTAAAGTATGATAAGGAAATTTCTGCTTTTTAAGGATGCTTCAAAGTCTACTACCGAGTTCTGAGACACTGCTTTCCGGGCGGCAGAAAAGCACCAACTCACGATCTCTTCTCTCCAGGATGGCATAGGCACCTTTAAAGGTAAGGCTAAGTATTTTCAACCTTTTATATATTTGAGGTGCTGACGAATTTTGTTTTAGGTTCCTTGGCTGAAGACCTTAAAAGGATCTCGGATCGCTTCGACTTCCTTGATTCAAGCTTGACCGCTCGCCTGGGTTATGCTCAGATGTGGGACTATGACCATCTCTTGCAGCACTTGCAGAAGAAGAAGGACCTGGTTGACCCTGAGATCATCTCGTTTGGGGCTTATGGTCTCGTAAACACTAAGGTGATCGTTGACAAGGAGGTTGTTAAGACTTTGCATCCAGATGACTTAGTCATGCCGTCTTTCGAGTTTTGCGAGTCTTCCATTCTAGAGGAAGCTGCTCTGGCCTGGAATGAGGTGCTTGCGTTGAAGGCGGACCCGGACAAGGTGGATGATCCTGTGACTGAAGATTGCCCAAAGGTTATTATAAAGGATTTCAAAATTGTATATGTTCCAATTGAGGGTATCGACCGGTATGGCTCAAACAAAGATATTATTTTTTTCAAAGGTAGCCGACAAGTACAACTCGGTTGAGCATGATAACGCTGAAGTAGAGCGAGCCGAGACTAGCGCTTAGGTTTTCTTCTTCTTTTTTCTTTTCTTTTGTAAGAATATATTATTTTCCCTTTTATGGGAGATTTGTAAAAACATTGCCTTAAAATTTTGAATGTATGATATTTTGCAATTCTCCCTCTCTTTTGTTTTGAAAATTTCGAAGTTTCACTCAATGAGGTTTTAGGACTCAAGTAGTTATTATTATGATCTTTGGCTTTGACAGAGTTTAGTTGACTCGGCTTATATCTGTACAAGGTTTATGTTTTCGAGCGATATTTTAAGACTCGGCGAGAATTAGACTCGGCTTAGTTTGTGCGAGGTTTTTGACTCGGCTAAATACGAGCGAGATTTTAGGGACTCGGCGAGGTTTATGACTTGACTAAATACGAGTAAGATTTTAGAGACTCGGCGAGATTTCGGATTCGGCTTAGATACGAGCGAGACTTTAGGGACTCGGTGAGATTTTAATGATTCGGCTTTAATTGTGTGAGGTTTAAGACTCGGCTTAAATACGAGCGAGATTTTAAGGATNTGTGTGAGGTTTAAGACTCGGCTTAAATACGAGCGAGATTTTAAGGATTCAGCGAGATTTAAAACTCGACTTTAAATGAAAATATTTCTGCTTTTGCCAAAGACTTTATAGAATAGTTTGGTGTGTCTTTAACTCGGCGAGATTTTAAGACTCGACTTCTGATAAGATGACCTTGGAAAATTTCTTCAAAGCTATGCTTTGTCTTTTAGTGAGAATTTGATCTCGTATTTGCGAGAACTTGGCTTTACTATCGATGAGAATTTCGTCTCGGCGAGGTTTTATGACTCGACTTAGTATTGTGTGGGGTTTAAGGACTTGGCTATATAGAGCATGATTTTTCGACCAGGTGAGATTTTAAGACTTGGCTTTGAATGACTTTTCGAGAATTTGATCTCGGCAAATTCTATGCAAAACTATGTTTCATCTTTTTTTGGAGTAAGGGTGTAACCCATCTTTTTTTTTGTCGAATCCGAGATGGGAACTTAGAAAATTTTTATTTAGTCTTAGCTTCATCCGAAGGCTACCTATGTAACCCGCAGTGATCAAGCCAAGACGTAGTTCTGATTACAAAATTAATTAGATAGGGATGCATCAAGTAATGCATCTAAGTCACTGAGTTGGCGTGTCTTCAATAGTAATATCGCTTCAAGTTGATGGAGTTCCAACTTCATAGCATCATCTCTCCTTCCATACTTGCGATCTTGTAGACTTCTGATTTTACGACTTCGCAGATGATATATGCCTCTTCCCAATTGGCGCCGAGTTTACGTACGTTGAGTTCAGCCGTGTTTTCAAACACTTTTCAGAGTACTAGATCTCCAACTGCAAAGTGTCTTCCACGAACTTTCTTATTGTAGTACTTTGCGGCTTGTTGTTGATAATTCTGCACTCGGAGAAGTGCTTTGTTGTGTTCTTCCTCCAAGTCGTTAGCTCTAGTTTTTATTGCTTCATTTTTTGAACTTTCGTCTCCGGGAAAACGTTCTCGATGCAAAGTTGGTACCATTACTTCTACTGGGGCTATTGCTTCCATTCCATGAGAAAGGGGGAAAGGAGTTCGTCCAGTTGAGCGTCTCGGCGTTGTCTGATGTGACCATAACACGCCATCCAATTCGGAAGCCCAATTTACATTCTTTTTCGAAAGCCTTTTCTTTATACCATCTATAATATGCTTGTTCATCGCCTCTGCTTGTCCGTTTCCTTGTGGGTTTTGAGGACTAGATTTCCTTACTCGGATGTTCCATCTGGAACAAAAGTTAGTGAACTTTGCCGAGATGAATTAATATTTATTGTCTTGTACAATCTCGTAAGGTATTTCATGTCGGCAGATGATGTTCTTCTACAAGAACTTGATTACGTCTCTATCTTTGATGTGAGAATAAGCCTCTACCTTGACCCACTTTGAGAAGTAATCAGTCATGACAAGCATGAAGCGCATTTGCCGAGATGTCGGCAATGGTTCCACTATGTCCATTGCCCATCGCATAAACAGATATGGCATAATTCCTGAAGTTAGCTCTTCCGTTAGGGCCTAGATGATGTGCCCATGTCATTGACATCTGTCACACTTGGCTGCGTATTGCATACAATCCTCTGCCATTGTCGGCCAATAGTACCCGAGAGTTTGGATTTTGTGCACAAGTGATCTCCCACCGTTGTGATTTCCACCGGCTCCATCATGTGTCTTCTTAATCATTTTGTTGTTTTCGTCACCATGGATGCAAGTAAGGAGGATTCCGTTTGTGCTTCATCGATAAAACTTTCCATTGACTTGGGCATAGAAAGCTGCCCATCTGTCCTCTAGCGTTTCTCCATAAATAATGTATGCAAGGATCTCATCTCGCCAATCGATATTCTGTTCGCTGTACTGCTCAATATCTAGTATCTTAGTGTCGGAGTTATCTGGAGTATTGGTAAACTTATACTCGGTCGATCTATAGTTTCAATTGGTATTATTCACCTTTGAACGAGATCTATTGTGGATGCGAGAGCTGCTAAGGCATCAGTTGAAGTGTTCTCAAACCGGAAAATTATGTTTACTTCGAATTTCAGATCCTTTGTCAACTCTTTGACAACTTTGAGGTATGCTTCCATCCGATTGTTCTTTGTATCATAGCCTCTGTTCACTTGGTTGACTACTAGTTGGGAATCGCAATAACATTCGACTTCGGTTGCTCCGATCTCTTTAGAAAATCTGATCCCTGCGATCAATGCTTCGTATTCCACCTTGTAGTTAGACGCTGGAAACGCGAGTCGGAATGATTTCTCCTATCGGGCTCTCAAGTCGAATTCTGACTCCTGAGCTGTGTTGTGATAATGATCGGTCAACATAGATCTTCCAAGTTCAAAAAACTTTGTCTGACTCTAAAGGTTCCAAGTTGGAGGGTAGTTCAATTAGAAAATCAGCTAGTACTTGAGACTTTGTGCTTGTTCTTCCCTTAAACTCAATATCGTATTCACTATATAGTATCGTTCATATCAGGTGGTTTGTTAACACAATGATGGTGTGAGACTGGAAGTAAAGTCACAACTTCCTTGCCGAGGTTACTACTGCTAGCGCGAGTTTCTCCGTAGTCGGGTATCTGGACTCGGCTCTATCCAAGGACTTGGTGGTGTAGAAAATTGGGTGCTGATTTCCTCTGTCATCTTGAACTAGCACGCTACTCACTGCTAACGCTGATACTACAATGTATAAGTATAGTGGTTCTCCATCTTTAGGTTTCACAAGAATTGATGGAGTCGAAAGATACTCCTTTAACTCGGAAAAAGTATTCTCACACTCCTCATGCCACTTGAATTCTTTATTTCCTCGCAACAAGTTGTAGAATGGAAGGCACTTATCCGTTGAGCACGAGATGAATCGGTTTAGGGCGGCTATTTGGCTGGTAAGCCTTTGAACTTCTCGTTTGTTCTTCGGAGAATGTAGCTCTTGGCTCACCTTAATCTATTTGGGGTTTGCTTCAATTCCCCTTTGAATGACTATGTAACTGAGAAATTCTCCCGAGGTTACTCCGAAGGTGCACTTTGCCAGATTGAGCTTCATCTGATACTCGTTTACAGTTTGAAAGCAACGCGCTAAATGGTCAACGTGATCTTCTGCTTTCAGAGACTTGACTAGCATGTCATCTATGTAAACTTCCATTGTTTGTCTGAGTTGGTCGGCAAACATCTTGTTGTCCAATCACTGGTAAGTCGCTCTGACATTCTTCAAACTGAATGGTATCACTTTATAGCAATAATTTCCTCACTCTATGATAAATGAATTTTTCTCCATGTCGTTGGGATGCATCCAAATTTGATTATAGCTCGAGAAGGTGTCCATAAATAAAAGGAGTTCATTTATGGAAGTTGCTTGAACAAGTCTATCGATATTTGGCAATGGGAAATTATCCTTTGGACAAGCTTTGTTGAGGTCGGTGAAGTCCACACAGACTCGCCACTTCCCGTTCTTCTTGGGAACAACTACCGAAGTCCACACAGACGATTGACCCGGTGTCAGTTAGCTTTTTGACCTCGTCAATTACAGCCTTCGTCCATTCTGGCCCTAGCTTCCTTCTTTTCTGCTTGATGGGCTTGTAAGTCGGATCAACATTTAACTTGTGGCTCGCGATCTTCAGATTTACTCCGGGCATATCTTTGACTGTCCATGCGAATGTCATTATGTTCTGTTCCAGAAGTTTGATCAACTTGTCTCAAATCGGCTTACTCAAGTTGACCCCAATGTTGACGTATTTAGATGAGTCTGTTGAAGTCGATATTGATGAGTTCGATGCTAGATTGGCATGGCTTTTCTGGAACGGGAGGTTCCGACAATGTTTTTCCTCTCACAGTTGCCTTGATCATGCATGACTTGTTTCGTAACAAGTCCGAGACATCTTTTGATCTCCTTGAAGCATGTAAACTCCTTCACCCGTCGGTATCTTCACACACTGATGGTAGCTTGTCGGGATCACTTTCATCGGGTGAATCCAAGGTGTTCCAAGGATTTTATTATAGATTGGCGGTTTATCTACCACCAAGAACTTGATCCATCTTGTAATTCCAGCAACTCGGACTACTAACTTGATAGTTCTGATTGCATTTATCGTACTTCTGTCGAACGCAGTCAGTGTTTTCTCGACTGGTTTGAGTTGTGCGTCTGGTAAGGCCATCTTATCCAACGTCTCCTTGAAGATTAGATCTACAGAGCTGCTTGTATCGATGAGAATCCGAGATACGTTGTAGTCGGCTACTCTTAATTTTACGACTAGCAGGTCATTGTGTGGGAAGCTTACTCCTTCGACATCTTTGGCGGTGACTGTAACATCCAAATCAACCGTTCCTAAGCTTTTTTCGACTGGATCAAGGTTGACTGCTGTTACAACCTTCCGCTCGTACCTCTTGATCGATATTATAATGTCGTCACAAAATTGTAATCCTCTCATGATTACATTGACTTCCACTCTTGGGGATCCTGATTCTTTGGTCTTTCCGTCCTGTTTTTGCCGTTTTGGTTTTTCTTTGACACTATTGTCTAGGTTTGCCGCTTTGTAAGCTGCTTCTTGCAACTCGGCTTCTTTTCGTTTTTGCGCTTTGAACTTTTGAGTCTCTTCTTCTGAGAGAATAAACTCTGTTTTGATGAACTTCTCGACAAGTAGTCCTTGCAGTTGTTTGCACTTTGAAGTGGAATAACCGGTTCTATTGTGGAAGGCACAATATTCACTGCAGTTGTAAGTGTTGTTGAATGGTTTCTTACGAGCTGAAATGTTAGTTTCGCCCACTTGAAAAGTTGTCGCCAAGACCGCTTTTCCTCTGTAATATGTTGTCTTGGCTCGTGATATTCCTCTTTCAACTCCTTAACTCCTGAGTCTCAATGAATTTTATGTGTTCTAACAAGGATTTGCTTCTCCTCCATGTAGTCTGCATACCTTGCTGCTCTACAAAAGGCATCCGAGATTGTACTGGGCCGGTTTACAAAAAGATCCCTTCTTAAGGCCTCATCTGTAATCATTTCGGTTCTTAGAGCCTCGATAGTCATGCCATCACTGACTTTGCTTTAGTTAAAATTTTCCTAAATCGTCCGAGATATGACTTAAGGGAATCGACAAACCCTTGTTTCAAAGACCGTAACTCCGCTGTAGAGGTGTCTTGGTTAACGAATATAGTGTATTGCTTCATGAACAACTCGGCAAGTTGATTAAAGCTCTCGATCGATCTAGTTGGTAAATTGGTGAACATACCAAGGCATCGCCGGTTAGGTTCTCGACGAAGAGTTGGCAGTAAGCTGCGTCCTTCTGGTCGGGATTGTAAGTTGTCCATTCATCATGATATTGAAAGCGCTCATGAATTCGATCGGATCAGTGGTCCCATCGTATGAAGGACACCTTATTCTTTGTCTTCGATTTACTGAGACCCTTTTTAGTCTTGGCGCAAAGGGCGAGTTTCGAGCTTGAGCTAAGATTCGCCCGATCTTCGGTGTCGAGGTGGTAGTTTGATGGAATTGAGACCTCATGTCCTCCATCATTCTGTATATGACTGCCGCACCCATTATAGTCGACGCTTGTTGTCCTGACGCATTCTGAGTTGTAGACTGCCCTGTTACATCATGTTGGTTTGTTGTGGAGTTGATATTACTCCTATTAGGTTTTTGTGGACGCTAGTCAATACTTCTCCTTCTAGTATGTTGTTTTGTGTAGATGGGAGGCTACTTTCGTTTAGCCAAGACTCAATTTTGTCGAATCTCTCCGAGTTTCTTCGGTCAGAAGCCTCATACTGCGCTATCATGTTCCGCACCAGATTTTCAATCGAAGGTGGTCCTTGAGGCGGATCGGGAAGGGCAGCAATTTCTCGAGAGTCCTCTCGATTCTCCTCCTGAGTTTGAACAGAGTTCAAAGATGATCCGAGAGTTGGATCGGTGTTTTCTTGGAGATTAAGGTCCCTCTTTTCTAGTGAGTTGATGGTTACTTCGTTTTCAACCATCCTTCTTTTTGCATGCACTCCTTGCTCCTGTGTAAAGAATTCCTTTGATGTCTTCCCCACAGACGGTGCCAACTGTTCGAACTGGGTCTAGCACAAAGGGCTAAATCCAAAATTCTGATAAAAGAGAGGGAAGATTGGGCAAAGATTCTTGAGAGATTTGAAGAGAATAAGTGTATTACAAAGAACAAGATTGCCGAGAAGAGTCTATTAGCTTAATGTGTGTGTCAAAAAGCTGATCCCCTTTTTGAAGGATCTGTTTCTCTATTTATAGATCATAGAGATGGTTACAAAATAGATTGAATAAAGGAAAATATACAAATTTCTAGATAAGATCGTATTTAGAGGATTCTTGCTAGATTTTCAAAAAATTTCATGTCTGAATAGGAAAATTTCTATTTCTTTGGTTGCTGATGTGTCGTCCGACTTCCTTCAAGCTTAGCATGTTTCCGAGAAGGAATTCTTCCGAGTTGATAAGAGTATTTGAGTTGAGACTTCGATATTCTTGCCGAGTTCAATACTTAACATTTTGTCCATTGTTTCCAGTGGATCGAAGTAGGATCTCGAATCCACCTCCAACAATAACAAATCTTTAATAACCAATCAATAGAAAATTTATTTTATTTTAGTAGTTATTTTCACTCATATTTTATTTTATTATATTTTAATAATATAAATTAAAATATTACATCACAAAAAATTATGAAAAGTTTTAGATTTTTTTCTACATATGTTATGCTTTAAACTTTTGAAAATAAACATACATTGTTCGATATATAAAAAATTAAGTATATAGAATATGTTCATGATATATAAACATATGTATCTTTTAAAGAGAAATAATAATTGACAAATTGTAAATGATCATATACATTAAAAAACTTCATATCTAAATATAAATATTTGTCAACAAGTAACCACTGGATTGACAAGTTCCGATCCATAGCCAAAACTCTTTAATTATAGCATGGTGAGATTCGAATCACCATCTAGTGTCTAGCTAAATCAGAGGCAAACCAACTAGGCCACCAATTTATATAGTATTTATAATATGAATTTATGAGATATAGGTTTAATGAGCATATATATAAGTCATAAATAAGCACCGATTACAATTAAAATATTTATGAGTATGCATAAATTAGGCAAAATATAATAACTATATTATATAAATAATTTTTATCTAATTATTATGTTCATAGTTTTATTATAAATTTAGATATAGTTTGTATATAATGAACCGAATACATGTTAGAAATTTTCGAGACCGAATATATAATGCTCATAGTTTGTAAATTCGGCAAAATATGTTTGTATTTATCAGAACGAATACATGTTAGAAAATTTTATAAAACAAATTTTTTAAAAAAATTAGAGTAATAGGAATATAAAGTAAAGTACAAAATAAAATTTTGATTTTTGTATAATTGCGTTTAACCTCTATTCAATAATAAAAAATACGGATCATTCATATTCGTTCATCATCACATGCCATTGAATATTTCATGTTATTTGATAATAGTGAATAATTTAATAATGATTCATTTAATAAAGAATATGGTTCATTTGATTTTATAGTTATTTGATATTATAGTTATCTAATATTTATGATTCATTTGATAATTACGTGTCATTGGATATTGATAGTTACAATCTTATGATTCTATATTATTAATAAGCTGAAAAAATTATATCGTGCTCAACACAGATTAGAATCTAGTTTATATTAAAACAAAACAAAAATACAAAACAATTTTGACAAAAAAAAAAAACAAAACAAAACAAAAATTGCAATACAATACATAAATAAACACACCACACTTTGACAAAAAAAACACACCACTCAACTAGAAACCATACCACATAACTAAAAAACAAACACGTCTTAATTGTTATGACAAATCAATAAAAAAACAATAAAACTGTTAAATCACGTAGATTTAAATCTCTTTAATTATGAGACTATTTGAATCATGTCCATATGTGTTTCATTAGACCTCTTGCGATTTGTGACGTACATTTGCATAACGCAACTCAAATCTAGCACACACATGATTTGCAAATGCATGTAGCACCTTGATTGAAAATGGTTGCAGTAAACTAGACCCACTTACCTCAAATTGATCATAATCGGTCCAATTTTGAAGATATATATCTCGTTCATCCTTAAATATCATATTATGCAATATGACATGACCTCATGATGTTAGCATAATTGGGGCATTTTGATTTCTCCAACAACATTGTTTGTACCATTTGTAATCCATCCACTGAGTAGCACCAAATTTTGATCAGTTGTCCATTTGAGATTTTTCTTGTGAGTATAAATTGATTTCTCCATACTTGGATTGGTCACATTTGCACTGTTCTCATTTACACCGTACATATCAATGAAAGCCATCAATGATGCCATATTCTGTTGTTTGGGATGAATGTACCATCATTGATCCATAATATGAATATAGATGACAATACTGAACAACTGGCAGCAAGGTTAAATTTGATGCAAATCTATAATTTGGTATATTTTGGGAGTATGGTAGATTGAAATAGTCATTTAGAAATGGTAATTGTTGGGATTTGAGTATTGAAAAGATGATTATTAAAATTTTGATTATTGAAAAGTTTTTTGCTGAGATCCACATTACCGAAAATCTATTTAAAAAATAAATATTTATGGAATGATAGAAGCTAATTATAAAAAAGAAGGATAACTTTTCTCTCTGTGCAATTTAAATAAAATAAGTCTTTACTTATATAGCAAAAAGATAAATTTTGGTATAATTTTTGTTGAATAAGAAAAATGAAAATAATTTAGTTTAAAAACTTAGAATAAATTAAAATTTAAAAAATCAGTTGAACAAATTTAAAGTGGACATTTGTCCATATAAAAAACATCTCATCTCTCCACTCTTTGTTGGCCCAACCTCTATTTTATATTTTTACTAGGTTATAATATGTGCTACGCTGCACTGTTTTTTTCTAAAAATTATGTTGAAAAATTCATGAAAAATTATTTTGGAAATTTTTGAAAGTGTTTTGAAAAATAGAAAGAGTAAGAAAAGGTAATAGAGTGTGAACAATATAGCACTGAAATAGAATTCGAAAAAACAAAAAGAGTTAAGTACATGTAATATCCAAGTTTGATTACAGGAAAGGAATTAGGCCAAGATTGAAAATGCACAGAAGAAGGACTTTTTTCAATCAGTGCATCACATTGTTTAAGTTTTTCCTCAATTTTGTTGGCAATCGCATAAGAATTGATTGAATTCCCAACTGCTAATGGCTGGTATTCCAAGCGGTCTCTCATCTTGTCATGGCAGACTTAATGACTTCATTTAGTTATATCCGAAATCTCTAACTTTAGACTGCATTAACAAATACAAACAAAAAGAGAAAGATGAATGACATTGCTATCATGTTTAAAGAAGGCTACGTGAAATCGATTCCGCTTTAATTCTCTTCAAAGATTTCTTTGAGGGTTTTCTCATTATCTTGTGGGGAAACTTTAATTCCTATTTGAAACCGTTAATGACGATCTCATCTCCAAATTAAAGGTAAAAATCAAAAAATTGTGATACTTAAAACATGATTGTTCCCATGATTAAAACATATTTAGTTACCCAACAAAATTGCATAGGTGATATGTGGTATGATGCCTTAATATGATCAATCAATAGCACCATAAACAATAGAAACTGCAATCAATTTTGTTTATGTTAAGAACTTAAGATATCAAATGAAAATGAGTAAGCATCTCAAAACTTACCTGACTTGTAAAAAAGAAAGATTAAGCTTTTGAAAAAGAACTGTTTACTGATTTGGATAATTTACATAAAATAAGACTATGCCCTTTTAAAGAACTTACAGAAGGACCTAGAACAATGTTAAATCACCAATCTACAGCTGTAAGGGAAGTAAATCATGATTCGTAATTGAGAGAGGTATGTAACTGTTTTGCAGAGAGAGAAAGCAATCGTCTTTTAACGTGTTTTGGACGTGTATATCACTTTGTCTTCCTCCCTGCTGAGTTATTAGAATCAAATGGGCCTTTACCTTCTTATTTGGATTGTGATCCATCTTCTATCTTGCGTAAGATCTCCAAACGCCCCTGAAAGTAAACACCAACCCAATACCTCATATGTAGGCTTTTTACAGATATATAATTTATTAATTGTTTTGATGACATGTTAATTCTATTGGTTGATTATGAAAACTCAAATTGTTGATGTGTCAGCATCAGGAGAGACATTCTCTCTTTCACATATATAATTATTGAGAAAATGGTCATTTTGATAAACAACTTTTTCTTTTAGGACAAAATAAATACGAACCAAGAATCGAGCCAAATAAAATACTAAATTTTAGAGTCAACACCATTTTAAATATGTAATAAGTCAATTATAACTTCAGATACTGAGACGTTAAACAACGTTTACTCAACATTAAATTTTGTTAGTTGTGACTTAATACATGTTGTGTATGCTTCTATTTTTTATTTCTCTGCTAGTCTTTTAATTTTGTTATTCTTCTCTTCTAATTTTTTATTATTATTTTCTCTTCTTCATTAAACATCCAAATTTCGATGTTTTCTTTTTCATTAAACATCCAGATTTTGATTTTATTGGTAGTGAAATGCTAAAACCAAGTTACTGACTCGAAGAAAAGCCAAACGACTTAAATTTAAAGATGAATAACTGCTTGTCTTGTCACCATCGACTAGGCTTGAATCTACTGAGAGTAAAGGGATGTTTGAATTTTCTACTTCTAAGAGTACCAAGACTAATTAAACTAAGCCGAGAACACCGCGTCATGACCTGCTCCAACTGCAAAGAAGAAAATCATAACAAAACATCCTGTCTAAATCCAAGACTTGATCCAAAACCTAAATGACCAAGAGGAAGACCAAAGAAAATCCGTTTTGTTTTGTTTTGTTTTGTTTTTGTTTTCATATTTTTCTGTCTTAACATTCATTGTTTTGTTAGTAGGAGGCTCACAAGGAAGGGGGTCATCACATATTGGTTCTTAGTATGGTGGCTCATAATTTGGTTCTCACTCTTTTGTAGGCTAACAACTTGTTCCATAAATACTTCAGACCTATTGTCGTTTGCTTCTTCTAAATATTTTTGTTTGAGAATTGTTGTTTCTTTTGTAAGATTCATGTTTATACTTGTGGATATTGTCATTTGTTTCTTTACTCTTTCATACTTGTTTATTTTGTAAGACTTTTGTTAGTTTATTTTACTCATAGATAATGCTGTGGAGTAAGATCGTTTCTCTATTATTTCTTTACAATATGATATTAAGATGTCATGTTTTGAGGTTTATACTTTATATTTTGATTCTGCTGCATTTTGTTTTCTCAAGTAGCCATTTTATACTTGCCTCACATTTGCCACTTAAACTTCGTCGAATATATGAGATGATTCTAAATATGCTCTTGGCTATATACTTAGGTTTATATGTACCTTCCATATAATTTTCGTTGTTCTGTTTTGACCAAATAATTTTCATTGCTTTATTTTGACCAAATGATTAAGCTATACGAAGTCATGGACAAGCATGCACATGATATGCCTACGCCTTACGACTGAGACCTTAATTTTGTTGAGAGAGAAGACGTCAACCAAGTTGTTATAACATCATTTATAGTTGAACTCTGCTTTTTCTCCATTAAGCAACCAATTCTTTGAATCTATGTTTTCATGAGTTCTTCGATTCACTTTATGGTTGGAAGCTTACCACTTGGTTATACGAAGTTGAATGAGGTATGTTTTTATACTTGATATGACCTATCTGCTTATGTCTTCAGAAAGACATTAGGTCTTTGTTAATGTTATATTTCTTGTTAAAATCTGGACTCTCTATTGAGTGTTCATGGGTGATGTCATTTGTTCAGACTTATTTATTGAATGTTCATGGTTATATTTCCCATATCTTTTACTCTGTTATTTTGTAAGATTTAAGGATATTATCTTATGATCAGACTTGTTTCTTTTACTATTTCCTTCAATTTTTCATACTCTTACGTTTAGACTCGTTTCTTTTTCTTTTCAGATCATCGAAGGAGACAAAAAACTTGAAGAAAAAGTTTGAGAAATTACAAAAGAACTGAAGAATTAGGGATTTGGATTTGAAGATTTGGGAGTTTTCGTTTTCTCTTTTATTTAGTCGCAACTAACAGAATTTAAGGTTAAGTAAATGTTGCGTAACGTCTTAATAACTGAGGTTATAGTTGGCTTATTACATATTTAAAATGGTGTTGATTTTGGAACTTGGTATTTTATTTGGTTCGACTCACAGTTTGTATTTATTTTGACCTAAACAACAAAATTGGTTATTGATACGATATTTTCCTCTTTTATAATTTGATTCAACAAAAATTGAATTTATTCAGCTACTTAATTTTCAAACTCAACTTTGCTATTTTTAAACATGTCTATTGTGGAGATTCAATTTTTGAATTAATAATTCAACGACATGACCATTGTAAATGGTCTAATGTTAGAATATTTTAGATTATCATAAAACAATAATTTAACTATTATTATATAAGATCGAGGACATGTGAACTAGTACTAGTGTTCACTATCGATTCTTCCCCGATACAAGTGGAATAAAAAAAAAAAGAGTTTAGTGTGGGGAGTGAGGTTATGGATTAGACTTTGTAAATCCTTGTAAAAAAAATGAATTATTATTATTTAAGAGAAATATTTAAATGATCATAAATCACGTTTTGCTACCATAATAGATTACAAACAGAGAATTAGTGATAATTTTATAAACAAAATATATCAAACATGATATATATGGTAGAAGGATGCTGATCATTAAAAAAATACTTTGCTTTTAGAAGAAAAACAAAATACTTCACTTTTGAAAGAAGTAATGAATTAGGGATAGAATATTAATTTTCTTTCAGCTAAAGAGAAGTTGCAGATTCCCCAATATATTAAGTTAAACATCAATCCCTCACTTTAGTAAAATGTGTATCACATTATATCACAACTTCACAAGTAGACCAATAGAAAGATCATTAAACAACAACAAAAAGTACGTACGTAAGAAATAAACGTGAGTAGTATGTAACTGTTGTTGTACTAAGATTCTAACTTCTTCTTTTTTTGGGTCGAAGATTCTAACTTCTAAGAAAAGAAAGTTTTGCTTGTATAGCAAAAAAAAATCAAAATTGTCACAGTTACATCCACACTCCAAACAAACAAAAAGAGAATAAAGATAGTAAGAGTAAAATTTTATGAAGAATATACTTGGCGTTTCTGTTTCCACAGAATATTAATTTATGGTGGAAAAAAGATCATAGCTTGACTGGCAAGTCATCCGAGATGGAGTTGTATAAATACGTTGAACTCATTAATTGAAGGACAACAAAATAAAAGAAAAAACAAAGATAGTAAGAAGGACGAAACTACCAATCTGATCGATCAGTCACTTTGAACAATCAAAGGTTCTTCTCTTTCTTCTGTCTTTGTCGGTTTTGGATATATACAATTTCCAATTATCTTATTATTCTTTAAAAAACTAAAAATTAATGTTGAATCTTTTATATATATATATATATATATATATTAATAAAGTCATGTATGGTTTGTCAAAGATAAATACTACCAATATGGCCGGGTAGTATAACACTGTGATATCTAATTTTTTTTTTTTTTTCTATATTACAATGATTTCCTCAAGAAAACTCTAAACTAGGGTTTATAAATTCTCCTTTCAGAGATGAACGATAAAGAAGAGAAGAATGATGAAAAAAACAGAGAAAATCTAAAAAAGGAGATAATTGATTCATTTGAAAAGGATGGTGAGGTGGCTTCAAGAATAGTCCTCGTTGGTGAAGCTGGTATAGGAAAGACATGGCTTGCAAAACAAGTCAGCGAAGATGTCTCCAGACGAAAGTCTTCCGATTACAATGTCCTCTGGTTACATCTGAACAAAAGGATTGAAGAGAAGTCACTTTACGAGACTCTAGCTGCCCAGTTGTCTTTGTTTGCCGAGTTTGAAGAAGGCGACCTTAATGAGCTTGATTATTCAGTCGAGATCTTAAAAAGGGAGATAATAGATAAGATGTTTAAAGAAAAGAAGAAACTTCTGTTGGTTTTGGATGATGAAGGATGTATGACAACTGAAAAATATGTAATGGACCACCTGAAGCTCCAAGAGTTTCTGAAGGACCTCTCATTTTTGAAGATTCTTGTCACAAGAAGAGATGAAAGAAGTCACGATGCGACAACCATCAAAGTCCCTCCGCTTACAGAAGAGGAGTCACTCAAATTACTCGACAGCTCCGAGGGGTTACTTACGTCGTCGTCGACCGTTGAAGATTGGCCGGTTTTGTTAAAGACACTATGCGATAACAAAGAGATCAAAGAACCTACCTTGAAGCATTGCATTATGAGAAAGAGCAAACGCTTACCAGCTGCGATCGCTGTCTTCACCAAGTCCTTAGATGACATCAAGTCGTTGTCTGCAAAACAGAGGAAGATCTTCAAAGAACTGATTCTATCTTCCGAATCACTAGAACCAGCCGCTGCTTCCAAGAACGCTGTAGATCGCAGCATATACAATCCTCTCTTGCAGTTAAGCTACGAGCTTCTAAAGCTTGAGGAGACAGTCAAAAGTCCCATCGTTCCTTGTTTTTGGCATATCTTCGACTTCTACAAGTACTCTGGATGCGCTTATTACCGTGACCTAATTGTTCACTGGATGCTTGAAGGGTATTTTGATCCTGTCAAGTCAGTTGAGAAAGCTTATCAGGATGGACATTCCATTTTAATGAAGCTTATGGACAGAGGAATTTTGAAGGTACAAGAAGACAACATGGTAGTTCCAGAGTTTTCTATGAGCAATCTATTAGATCAAGATGGTGGATTCTTTGGAAGATCTTGTCTTGGATTCGACAGAGTTTACGGAGGAGACAAGACAAAGGGGCTTGGGAGAATCGTTGTAATCGATGATACGATACAGACAATTCAATCTAAGACGAAGAAGATCAAGACACTTATCCTCAGTGGAAATCGTTTACGCAGAGAGATTAGTGGGCAGTTCTTTGAGAGACCAGAGATGGAAGATCTTGAAGTTGTTGTTCTCTTTGATCCAACGTTCAATGATCTTATTCTGTCTTTATCTAAGCTGAAGAATCTCCGAGTACTCGTGATCAGAGACTGCGATCTAATCAAAGACATTAATGATCTCAGTGGTCTTAATCGCCTACATGTTCTTGAAGTCTCGGGTGCAAGTTATCTGAAAGAAATTCCTGATAATTTCTTTCAAAAAATGACTCAACTTCAAAGTCTAAATCTTTCGGGACTTGCAATCAAATCTTCACCTACATCAATCGAAAATCTAGGCATGCTCCGTTGCTTCATCCTAAGGCACTGCTCTGAGCTCCAAGATCTGCCTAATTTTAATGTGGCAACAAAAGAATTAGAAGTTATCGACATTCGCGGAGCTCGGAAACTCGAGTCTTACTTTGATAGAGTTAAAGATTGGAGAGATTATAAAGGCAAGAACAAGAACTTCGCTCACCTTCGGAAGCTCGAACACTTAGACTTCTCAGAGACTCAAATCATCCGTCTACCGATATTTCATCTCAAAGACTCTACTAACGACTTCAGCAAGATGCCAGCCTTGATCAGGCTCTTGCTGCAAAACTGTACAAAGCTTAAGAGATTGCCACAGCTTAAGCCCTTGACTAAACTTCAGATTCTTGATGTCAGTGGTTCTACAAACTTAGTGGAGATGCTTGAAGTGTGTTTAGAGGACAAAGAAGAGCTTAGAATCCTTGATATTTCAAAGACAATTCTTCCAGAGTTAGCCGACACAATCAATGATGTTATCCATCTCAACCAGCTTTTGTTGAGGAACTGCTCCGAGATTAAGGAGCTTCCAAGCATTGAGAAGCTGACACACCTTGAGGTTTTTGATGTCTCAGGTTGCAACAATTTGCAGAAGATTGATGGATCCTTTGGGGAGATGTCTTTTCTCCACAAAGTAGATCTTTCAGGAACGAATCTAGATAAGCTGCCTGATAGAATTTCAGAGCTATCTAATCTTAAGGAGCTCATCATAAGAAACTGTCCCAAGCTAACTGCTCTTCCAAACCTTGAGAAGCTATTACATCTTGAGATCTTCGATGTGTCGGGCTGCAGCGAGTTGAGTAAAGTCGAGGGATCATTCGAGAATATGTCTTACCTTTGCGAGGTTAATCTCTCTAAGACTAAACTCAATACATTTCCAGAGTTGCCAAATGAGAGTATTATCTGTTCTTCAAAACGCATTGTTTTTGCGAATTCGAGTTTTATAAAGCGAGACGAGTGGAGCCAGATAAAGAAGTGTTTATCAAAAGATTCAGAGGGCTTTATATTCTCCAATGAAGCAGAGAAACCCCACGGAGAAAGCGAGAAACTTGTTAATCTCGGCGACAAATACAAATATCTTGATCCTGAATTTTCTTCTAATATGGATATCGTTGACATCAACAGATCAGTGGATCTTGGAACAGAGAGCATGGGCAAAGTAGAGTATGTCTCTATATCAGAGAATGAATCCAAAAGTGTATCTTCTATCTTCATCAATTTTCAGATGAGATCGGTTAAAGGTTGTTGGGTAGAGAGGTGTGAGAACATGGAGAATCTCTTCGAATTAGATGAGCAACAAGAGAAAGAGAAACCATCATCAACACCATTGGAGAAACTTTGGATCTCAAATCTTCCATTGCTGACTAGCTTATGCATTAGTAAAGGAGAGTTCATCTTCAAGAACCTTAAGACGCTAAGCATAGATTGTTGTCCAAATATCAAATCGCTTTTCCCCAAGATTCCTGAAAACCTTGAGATACTTCGTGTGAAGTTCTGTGATCAGTTGGAATGCTTGTTTAAAGTAGAAGAAGGAGAAGTAGGAGAAGTGTCGAATCTCCGCAAGCTTTACCTTCTTGATTTACCTGTTTTATCAGTGCTTGGAGCCAAGATCCCGGAACAGACTATCTGCACATTTAAGAAATGTCCGATGTTGAACAATACAAAAGATGAACCGAGCCATACAGATGAAATTTCAGAGGTTCAGCCTCAAAAGTAAGTGAATTAACTACTAATAGAAACGAAACCTTCTTCTTTTGTTCATTTCACAGACAATTGTTTTTCTTCATGTGCAGGAACTTTGAGTCTGAAACCCAAACTCCTACTCAACCCTCAGAAGCTACAGGCTCACTTTAAAATCATACCTCACCGTTCTTCACACGACGAGGATGAATAATCGAAATTTACACTTTTCTTAAGTTGAATTCTAGTGACTTTCTCACCATATATGTCTGAATAAACTTCAAAGTCTTGAACTTTGATAGAGCATAGTAAAAGTGTTATCTTTGTGTTGTGTTCTGTAAAATCTCTAAAATAAAGAATGACCAATCGTGTTAAATCTCCTGATTACACCAATTGGTCCTGTATCTCGAGCTATAAGATAATTGTTGGACTATAATCATATCTCGTATAGATTAGGATTAATTTACATAAGTTAGTTTTTATACGAAAAGACACCATTCGTATAGTTGTGATGTTTCGTATAAAGTTGTAATGTTTTGTATAAGTTGTGTCCCTTCGTATGGTTGTGTTTGTCCATATGATTTGTAATGTGTTTGTGTTTAGGATTTAAAAAACAGAGTCATAACAGAGTCTTAACGTGTGAAACACTTTTTCTTTTCAATCAATCAAATTACTTTAACAATAATAAGACTTAAAAGTTTATTTGGAAGCAGTTGGAGATTCATTGTTCATTTCTCTGTTCTTACTCCAATGCTTAAATTACACTTGTCATGTATTCTTGTCAAAAATCTTGTTCAACTAATACGTCAACCAATTAATGTGTTGCACGTGTACGTTGTTTACACGTCAGCTATTTTGTTCACACGTCGTCGTTTTCTCATCTGCCTAGCGGAATAAGCTCTCGCCGTCAGCCACCTTCTCTAATGGATTGCTTCGTCACTAGTCAGCTATGTATTTTGGTAGATAATGACAAAATTGAATTGTGAGTCTTTAACTGATTTGGCATGACTTTAATTTTATTAATTGAATCATTATTCATTAATTTTGTTTGTTTAACTGATTAACTTACGTCTTTGGCGTGATTAGTTTTTTAAATTAATTATTTATTATTTTTTGTATAGATTTTTTAGCCTTCGATTTTCTTTACTTTTTCCTGTCAAAGTTGAATTGCTTTCTCCTGTTTTACGTCGTGTGGAAAATTTTTATTTTATTTTTCCTGAATTTTTGAAAACCTTGAGCTCACAAATCTTGAGAAGAATCTGCGACATCCAACTCCAGATTCCGGCGCCGGAGCGTCGATGAACAGTCAAGTCAATTAGTAATTTGATAATTCTCCCGCGGAAATAATTAGATTCGATTTTGGATTCTGAAGTTTCGATTTCCGTGGGGAAGTTTTCTGCTCTTGATTTTGTTCGTTCTTTCCACTGTGGGAAGGACATAGAAAATGTCTAAGGTAGTGTACGAAGGGTGGATGGTTAGGTATGGAAGGAGGAAGATCGGTCGATCGTATATTCATATGAGGTATTTCGTCTTGGAACCTCGTCTTTTGGCGTATTACAAGAAGAAACCTCAGGATTATCAGGTGAGAAACTTCATAAATTAAGCGTTGGATTTGTTTGCGTCATTAGTAGATTCCATCGGTTTTCGTTTTTGGGGTTTATGGTCTAGAAATTAGTATTAGGAAATGGTGAGTTCTTAAACTGGACTCTTGGACTTCCGAATTTTGTGAGTATGTTGATGAGGTATTAAATTATACTCTTACGCCTTATGTGAGGGGAAGAAAAAACTCACCTTAGCCTTCGTGATTTTCTGTTCTGTCTGCTGCAATTTGTATTTTTTTTGTTACGGGCTGAAGATAGCATATGTCTTTGACAGTTTTTTTTTTTTTTCCTTTTTGAATGGTGAGAGGTTCAGCTGAAAGATGATTTTTACATGTAAATTTAGGTTCCAATCAAAACCATGTTAATTGATGGAAACTGCAGAGTTGAGGATCGTGGCTTAAAAACACATCATGGACATGTGAGTCGTCTTTTACCTTTTTCGATTACCATATTGTTCCTTCAAGTGCTGATAGATGTGCATATGATACGTTCCATTGAGTGTTTTACCTAGTTTTGTGAACTTCGTCTACTCTTCTTCACGTGATGTATCCAAACTAGATTTCTTATATACATATACACTTATCAAATGTTGTTGTCCTCTCTTTAGAGGAAGTTATTTAGTCTTATCTTGTTTTCCCTGGCAAATATAGGAACATTCAATAGCGGAGTGAGAGAGGTGGTGTGTAGGAAACGAATACTCTAGGAAGTAGGAGTAATTGCTAGGTACTCTTAGTTGCAAAGGCTGTTTTTTTGGGAAGAGTAAAGTGGGTAACATAGTAAGTTAACTAGTTTTGGTTTGTTCATCTGCTCCAAGTCACCAAAACCAGGCATAACATAAACAAGAGAAATATAATATTTGTTGTGAATCAGTTAATGGTTTCCCATGACAATTTTATTTTGCTCTTATCATATCCATGACTTTTATATCATTTATGCATTAAATATTTTTTTGGCCTTGATCCACGTTGCAGATGGTTTACGTGTTATCTGTCTATAACAAGAAAGAAAAGAATCATAGAATTACGGTATGTTGTCTTTACTTTAAAAATAGCTAGGACTACCTTTTTCTTGTTACTTGGCAATTTCATACTTCTGGTTAGTTAATGTGGAGTAAGTTTCTTGGTAGATGGCAGCTTTTAACATCCAGGAAGCACTAATGTGGAAGGAAAAAATTGAGTCTGTTATTGACCAGGTTTGTCATCTGCCTGCCAACTCCTAAATCACGAAAGCTTACTCCTCTTTATAATTTATTTAGTAGTCACTGTTTAAAGATATGTACATTACTAACTATCTCTTGTACTGGTGCAGCATCAAGAGTCCCAAGTTCCAAATGGTCAGCAGTATGTGGCCTTTGAATATAAGTCTGGAATGGACGCAGGAAGGAATGCTTCATCTTCAGACCATGAAAGCCAGTGAGTGCCTACATGAAATTAATTCTCAATTACTTCTGCCAAGTTGAATCAATTTGTAACAGCTTTTTCGCTCAGGTTTCTTACTTAATCTGAATTTTTGCATTCTTCATAAACATGATCTTGTTGTTGTAGATGATCATCCGCAATGTTCAAATTATGTGGTTTGTGGCTATTTATGATTGTATAAAAAACTTGAGAAAAATGTAGCGATTGAAGTACACTATCAATCCTAATCTGGGTATAACTATTTCCCTATCGGCTACCTCAATTACGAGTCATTCTAAGTAGTCATAATTTACAAATGCCATAATAGATTAACAACATGCTGCATATAGAGAGTACCCAGTATCATTTTCGATAACATCCTTTCAAAGTTTGTCACTAGTTGTTTATCTTTTGACTTTATTATGCATATAGTTATGCAACACAATATCTGTGTTTTTCTTCAGATTCAGTGCGCCAGAGGATGAAGAGTACTCTCGACGTAGCTTAATGAGAAGGACAACTATTGGAAATGGTTCTTTTTGAATTCACTTATCTGTGAGCTAATCCGGTACTGCTACTCTGGCTGATCTGATCACATCAAACAAAATTGCAGGTCCTCCAGAATCTGTACTTGACTGGACCAAAGAATTTGATGCAGAGTTGGCAAACCAGAATTCCAACAACCAAGCATTTTCGAGAAAACACTGGCGTCTCCTTCAGTGCCAAAATGGTTAGTGGTTTTACAGGGTTTCGAGCACATATGCATCTTCGAAACTGCAACTAGTAGAACTTGTGGAATACAGTGTCCTCGTTAGTTATCTGCTCTAGGAACTGGAAGGTTTTTAAATAAACGATCAATAAAATCTTCTGTACTCATGGGTACCATAATTTCCACTGCTTCATGATTGATCCTGAGGCCCAAGAATTTTCTTTTAATTTTAAATCGTTTTTGAATGAACTTTTTAAGTCCCCATTGGCTCTAGGCTCTTGAATTGTTTTTATTTTTGGGACATATTTAGTCAATTATTGCTTTTTAGAATTTGGCCTTAGTCTGTTTTTGTTTTTCTATATACTTGACAGGTCTTCGGATTTTTGAAGAGCTTCTTGAAGTTGATTACCTTGTATGGATATTTCTAATACCTTCTCGTTTTTATGGCATGATTTTTTTGATTGCATAATAACTTTATATAGACAAGAGGTCATTATAGTACTACGCATGCAGCCAAGAAGCTGTAGCAGGGCAATGAAGGCTGTTGGTGTAGTGGAGGCAACGTGTGAGGACATATTCGAGCTTCTGATGAGCATGGATGGCACTCGTTATGAGTAGGTGTTTCTCTACCTCCTCTTTTTCCACTCATTTTCGGATTGTAGGAGATGGCTTGTACAGTGTTCCTTTTCTTTATGTTGTTGCACTTAGAAACTATTATTTGGAAATTTTTGTTTTATATTTCATTGTACTGTTATGCATTTTGTTATTAATGCCCTGTCTGTTTTTTTCTGTTTCTTCTTTAGAAAACACTTCTCCAATATTTTATGGAAGGTATCCTGAAGCGATTTTTAACTGTATTTGAAGTTATACGTGTTCGTGTTTTCTCCTGTTCGATGCAGGTGGGACTGCAGCTTTCAGTATGGTAGTTTAGTGGAAGAGGTGGATGGTCATACAGCAGTGCTCTATCACAAACTTCTACTCGACTGGTTTCCAATGTAATGTTGCACGTATTAACTTAGTGTCAAATTACAGTTAAGCTGACCTTATATGATGAATTTGTTCCAAATAAATCAAAGCTTATCACCATATCCTTAGGAAAACTAGACTTGGTTTCCCTGAAGGGATGTAGGTTTGTTGCGTAGGGGTCTCTTATTTTTGTCTAGCATAATATGATGCTGTATAAGACTGAAGACAAAGAATAAGTTCAGGGTTACTATTATTGTTCTCGTTTGTCATCTTCTTGATTCCAGTTGAATATTGTATTTTTGATTTTTCTACGAGCTCTGTTTTATCCTAGTAATATCACCAAATGGTTTCAGGATTGTGTGGCCTCGTGACCTCTGTTATGTCCGCTATTGGCGCCGTAATGATGATGGGAGTTATGGTATCTACCTTTCCTTTATACCCATCTACAGTCTGGAAAAATAGGTTTGTATAGCTTGTTGGTTATTTATCTCGCTCTTTCTGTGAAGTTGTGTTGTTCCGTTCTAGGGAGCATGAGAATTGTGGTCCACAACCTGGATGTGTTCGGGCTCATCTTGAGAGTAAGTTTAGGAAACTATTCTGTGCTAAGCGCTTTATAAAGATATTCTTATCTTTATGAACGGCTATCTAACCTGTGCATATTTTTCTCTTAGGTGGAGGATATACTATTTCCCCTCTAAAGCCCCGGAATGGGAGGCCTAGAACACAAGTGCAACATCTAATACAAATTGATCTAAAAGGGTGGGGTGTAGGCTATCTTCCAGCATTTCAACAGCATTGTCTTCTTCAAATGCTGAATAGTGTTGCTGGTTAGTTCTTTCATGTTTCCTCTCCACTAGTTTCTTCAGGACCTTGCAGAGAAGTAATTCCAGGCTCTTTTAAGTCGTAATGTCGTGCTCATCACAGGTTTGCGGGAATGGTTTTCACAGACGGATGAGAGAGGTGCTCATACCCGGATCCCTGTCATGGTTAACATGGCATCATCTTCCTTGAGCTTGAGTAAGAGTGGAAGGTCTCTGCATCAATCTGCCTTTTCTCTTGATCAATCGAATTCTGCCAACAGAAACTCTGTGCTCATGGATGAAGACTCAGATGATGATGACGAGTTTCAGATCGCTGAATCAGAACAAGAGGTTTGAATATCAAACATTTTGAATTATAATCTTACGCAGCATCTGGAATTCATTCTTGTGTACTTTTTCAGCCTGACACAAATAAAACAGACATCGATGTCAAGAGACTAGGTGAGCACCCTATCATTAAATGTGAAACTCCTACTCGAGCAATTAGATTATCTGATAGCAATGATTTATTGTTGTGATTTAAAACTTCAGAAGAAGAACCTTCTCACAACATTGATCTGTCATGCTTCTTGGGTAACCTTAAGCGCAATGAGAACGAAAACGCTCGTAACTGCTGGAGGACTTCTGATGGGAACAACTTCAAAGTCCGGGGCAAGAGTTTCTGTAACGATAAAAGAAAGGTTAGTAAAACTGTTGTATTGTTAATTTTAGATTGGCTCAGCTCTTACATCCAGCTAACTTCAGTTCCTGTCTATTTAACAATACATGGAAGATACCTGCTGGGAAGCATCTTATGGATCTCGTTGCTGTCGATTGGTTCAAAGACAGTAAAAGAATAGATCATGTTGCTAGACGCAAGGGCTGTGCAGCGCAAGTAAGATACACAAGCACCATAAATGTAGTTACCTAATGGAGAAAACTTTCCACTTAAAGCCTCAAAGTTCTTACCATAGAATTCATTAGGTTGTAAATGACTCTAATTACTCAGATAGAATATTGAGCCTTTTGATAAACATGTTCAGGTTGCTGCAGAAAAAGGTCTATTCTCAATGGTGGTAAATGTTCAAGTAAGCCTTGCCCATCAACTATAGTTTACAAACCACAAAGTCATATATATTTAGGGGTTAAAACTTGTTTTCATATAGGTTCCTGGATCGACACACTACAGTATGGTGTTTTATTTTGTGATGAAAGAACTCGTACCCGGGTCTCTCTTGCAACGGTTTGTGGATGGTGATGATGAATTCCGGAATAGTAGGCTAAAGCTTGTACCTTTAGTTCCTAAGGTATGCCCATCTCTTTGTGATTACTGATGCAAGTACATAAAAATTCTATGGAAAAATGTCGATTCACATAGTACCAAATTATATGCAAGGGCTCATGGATTGTACGGCAAAGCGTTGGAAGCACTCCATGTCTTCTTGGTAAAGCAGTTGACTGCAACTACATTCGTGGCCCGACATACTTAGAAGTGAGCGGACCCATCGATTCTAGTTTATGAATGCTTTGCAAACTAAACATAACCCAAAAATACTTTTGTTCTGTTGATGCAGATTGATGTAGATATTGGTTCTTCTACTGTTGCAAATGGAGTTCTGGGCCTCGTCATTGGCGTTATCACGTCTCTAGTTGTGGAAATGGCTTTCCTTGTACAGGTAATTCATCGATAAACTGACTGATCCAGTGACATATTGATTTGTCGAGGTAGCTGAGGTTTAAACCATGTTGGGTTTTGCAGGCAAATACACCGGAAGAATTGCCGGAGAGACTAATCGGTGCAGTTCGGGTTTCGCATATAGAGCTCTCTTCGGCTATAGTTCCGAATCTGGAGTCGGAATAAACCCTTCAGATAATTACACTCGTACTTCATATATAACTCTCACATTCAGGGTCACATTAAGTGTTCGCTTCCATTCTTTTTTCTTTTTTTGTGCAAGTGCTTCCATTCATTTTTCTCTTTTCTTTGCAGTAATTAGGGATGTTAATATGGGTAAACCCACCCCATTTAGACCCACCCCATTTAAAACCCAACCCATATAACCTCAAACCCATTTAACCCCATTTAAGTTTATACCCATTTAACCTTACCCATTTAAATCCATCTATATGCTTAGTACCCATTTAAACCCATTTAGACCCATTCAAATATACCTTTTATTTATTTTAACTCATTTACACTTATCAAATAAAATTTAAATACAATTTTTATTTTATTGAAAGCCATATAATTTATCTCAAATCAATAAGTCAAAATAAAGACAATTTATAAAAACAAAAACTTATTCTTTAAAACTATTACTACAACAAAATAGTAATTGTAATAATTCTTTTGGAATCATTACCAATGGCGGGAAGTTTTGTTTTTTGGAAAATAAACTAGAGGAAAATCAGAATTTTTAATAATTTCTTTTATTTTTAAATATATTTATATTTAATAAGTGGGTCTAAATGGATATCGATCTAATCTTGTTAAAACTCATTTAATAAATGGATGGGGACCCATATAAATTCATTTAGCATTTTTAGATACATAGGTCTAAATGAGTTTAAAATTATACAACATACCCATTTATTAAATGAGCTTTCAAACCCATATTAACACCCCGAGCAGTAATACATATTTCTTTCTTTTTGTAATTGTTAACTTATAGTGAAAAATAGTCTGTTATATATCACTATACAATACATTACTTCATCATGCATAAAAACTGAGCCATTAATTTGATATTAAATTACATATCTACCAAAAACATGTTACTAATTCTACTCTCCATTCCAATTTTTTGAAATTTTCTCTCATTCATACAAACAAACCTTCAATATATCTAGAAAAGTATTTATATCTTAAACGAATATGTTACTTTTAAAATTGTTATTGACAATGAATGTTTTTATTTTTTCTGTCACGAAAAGTTGTTGGATCATTTAGTTTTGACCATTCATTATAAGTTCTATTTACCATTCATTAATTGTTATTTACCTTCTATTTATTTATTTATTTTTTGATAAAAAGATGTGAATATCATTAAAATGAAAGTTCAGCTTTACAACTTATGAGCTAAGGTCTGCTCTGATAAAAAAAACAAAAAACAGAGCAGCTTACAGACGATCATTTCAGCAGACATTAAGAAAGCCAAGAAGACAAAAGAAAATTAAACGGTTTCTTCATTCTCTTAGAGAGGATTGTGTCCTTAATGAGACGATCTATCCGACGGAAGACAATTTCAGAGGGTGTGGAGATTTGTGAGTGCAAACGAGTGTTGCGCTCTCGCCATATAAGATCAACTGCAGCTTGTGCAAGGAGGCGTTTCAACAGCTTAGGGGCTGATGGAGTACTAAACGATGGCCAAAGCATGAAAGCATTCCATGAATGGAGAGGAACAAAACGTAGGTTAAGTCTCTCATGGATTAAAGTCCAGATTATGTCACTGAACTCACATTGGAGGAAGAGATGTTCTCTAGTTTCTTCATATACTCCACATAGGCAGCATTCGATGGGAATATGCATTCCCCATGAGACCAGTCTCGTCCTTGTAGGTAATCTGTCTAGATTAGCTACCCACATTGTGAACGCCTGCCTTGGTGTGGAACCTTTAAACCATACAGCATTGGCCCAACTCTTTATAGTGTCCCTGTTCCTGTGAAACTCCCACAAAGAACCTGATGGGAAACATTGGTGTCTTTGGCCATTAATGGACAGATAATAACAATCCCCATCGTTAGATAATAAAGGTGGTCGTATCATTGAGAAGTGTTGGTGAATTTGCAAAGCAATGTCAGATCGTGCATTACGAAAATGCCATCCGTTAGTTGTTGCAGCATCAGCAATCTTTGCGTTCAGTGGAATACCAAGTTGTGATGGACCGGAGTCCCCTATTAAGTCACTAAGCGGGCCTAGAGCGGTCCAGTTATCATACCAGAAGTAGCAATCTGAACCATTGCAAACATCATATAGAACAAACTCCCTTAGTAAATGACGCATGCTCAGCATCAGCAATCTTTACCTTCTATTTTGTTTTTTGTTTGTCACATAAAGTAGATGGTTCAATCAATTTTGACCATTCATTACAAACTCTCTCATAATTATTTTCGCTAGTCTATCAAACACAATTTCGGATTTGGGAAAGACACAAAAATAGATATGTACAATTTGTTCTTCTTTTTCTTATATTTGTAAAACTTTATTACTTCACTTGCAATTATTATCCAACATGAATAAATCTTTCCAACATTCTGTCACCGTTCTAAGTATCATCATCATCCTCGTTTTAGGTTTGTATTTAAACAATTACATTCTTATATATATATATATATATAAATTGATCATTCAACATAAATTAACTGTGAGTAATATAATATTTTTCTGCATTACTAATTTAAACTTTTATGATAATTTCATGCAGTCATAGTTTTTTTTTTGCTAATATTGGGCCACAACTGGCCGGCCCATTAACCAAGTTCCTGCATAATGCAGGCAGCGGGACTCGATTCCTAGACATGCAAGTGCGCCTGCCTTTAGTGGACTTACCACCTACCACTAGAGTAAAGGCCACTTGCCATGCAGTCATAGTTAGATATCGAAAACTATTTCTTTCTTATAAATCTATAGAATAGCAAGTTAAAAGGTTGTTGTCAATCTTATTAAAAAAATTAAGTAAATTAATATAAAAAAGAAATATTTTTTTCGTAAATAATAAGTAGAATATTTGAATGTGTGATAAAAAGGGATAGTAGGAGTGACAGAAGGACAAGTGACGGGACCAGACAAGTATGGTGAATGTCGTGAGGATATAGTAGTAAGACAAATAGGATGTGATTTTAAAAAATGTGAATCTGATTGTGTAACAAACAGAAAGGGCAGGGGTAGATGCTTTCAAAATTACCGTCGTGGGCGTATGCTTCGTTGCCGCTGTCGTTTCCGTTGCGTCCCTTAGTAACCCCTCAAATCATATATTTATGATAAGAGAATAATACTCTACCTTCTTATTCTTCATCTTCTAATATAATTATGCACAACATTATTTTGTTGTTGTTTTTTTTTCTCTTTATAACTAATTCATTATGTAATAAAACTGATATGAGTTGTTCTTACTCATTATATTAGACAATCTTTAAAGTCTTTCGTGAGAGTGGTCTCATCTAAACTATTTTCAATGAACACAAGTTTGTTTTAATACATCTTTTATTTCATACAATACATATTGAAAAGTAGTTTGTTACTTTGATCGTTAAAGAAACATGAGCCATTAATTCCACATGACATTACATCTCTACTATTATTTTTCAGATCGGGATATTTTACTGTAACTGTGACTTGAGTCCTAATTCTAACTTTTTGAAGGTTTTTCTCACTCATATATGCAAAATATATGGAAAGCTTAAATAAATATGTCTATATTGAAAGAATGATTGAAAATTAAGAGATTAATTAAGAGATTATGAGAGAGATTAGGAGAGTTTAAATCCGAGAGAGAGAGAGAGAGTAATGAGAGTGTATGGAAGAAGAAGAGATTATTATTCTCCTTAATTAGTTACAGCATATTACATCATGATATATAAATCCATACACATTTGAAAAATGGATCTAAGGACAAAACACTAAAGACAAAACATACTAGAAATGGTAAGTGCTTTACAAAAGCTAACTTGGAGACACTCCTCCTTATAGCCAACGGCTATGTAGTCTTCCAAGGAGGGCCATGTGACTCTTTGACCCATCATAATCACTTGTTAGAGACTAACCAAGATGTAGAGGATTAGTTGGTTCCATTCAAACCAACTAAACTTAATTCCTTCTAGTTTCTTCTTCCACAATTATCTCTTGCTTGTGACCAAAGATATTGTTCAACACTTCCCCTCAAACTTGAATCCATAATGTATCTCATTAGGTTCAAGTTTGAAAGTTGTGACTCCCCACCTCATTAAAAACCTTAGTGGAAAACCCTTCTTGGGACAAAACCACTTAAGGGAAAAAGAGTATGGTTCATGATCACGGTTTGGTCATCTTAACCAATCCAAGCTTTGAGTGTATAGTGTCACATACCTTAGTGCTCGCGGCCTTGGTGAAGATATCGACTAGTTGATCCGTGGTTTTTGTATAGCATGGCAAGATCACACCTTGTTCAATCTTTTCTCTAACCTTATGGCAATCTACTTTGATGTGTTTGGTCCTCTCATGAAACACCGGATTGGATGCAATGTGTATTGCCGCTTGATTGTCGCAATGCATGGTGATAGGTTCTTTAGTCTCTATCCCCAAATCCATGAATAGTTGCTTTAGCCATATAATTTCATCCGTAAGTTTCCTCATTGCCCTATATTCGGCTTCCGCACTTGAACACGAGACTACCTTCTGCTTCTTGCTCTTCCACNTGAACACGAGACTACCTTTTGCTTCTTGCTCTTCCACGTCACAAGATTGCCTCCAAGGAACGTGCAATATCCCGTGGTTGATTTGCGGTCTTGTCTATCTCCGGCCCAATCCGCATCGCAATACCCTACAAGGGTTGTGTTTTCATTCCGCCCCATCCATATGCCTTGTTCCTTGGTGCCTTTGAGATACCTCAAAATCCTTCTTACCATAGTCCAATGATGCAGCCGTGGAGCTTGCATATGTTGACTTACTTGGTTTACCGCAAAGCATATGTCCGGCCTTGTTATTGTGAGGTATATCAATTTCCCCACCATTTTCCGATATAGTTGAGTATCTTCAAATGGTTCATCATTCTCCCCCTTGCACGTTACTTTGTAGGCATCTTCAAGGGGTGTGGTTGTTGTACGTGCACCTACATCACACTCACTCAAAAGATCAAGTGTATATTTTCGTTGAGAAAGGAGTAACCCTTCCTTAGAACGACATACCTCAATGCCAAGAAAGTACTTCATCTCTCCTAAATCTTTAATATCAAAAACAGATTGAAGATGGGTTTTGATACCTCGAATGCCCGTTTTGTCATTTCCCGTGATTATGATGTCGTCCACATACACAAGAAGGACAACTATGCCGTTTTTACCTTGTAGGGTAAAGAGGGTGTGATCCGCTTCAAATTTGCGGAAACCATGATCACGCAAGGTATGACTCAGTTTGTGATACCAAGCCCTCAAGGATTGCTTCAAGCCATAGATTGCTTTGCGAAGGCGCAAAACATTGCCGGGTCGAACAATGTGTTCAAGACCCGATGGAGGATACATGTATACCTCATCGTCAAGTTCACCTTGAAGGAAGGCATTCTTGACATCCATCTACCATAATTCCCAATCAAGGTTAGTAGCTACGGATAAAATAACACGTACCGTATGAAGTTTGGCCACCGGAGCAAATGTGTCATGGTAATCCATGCCGTATGTTTGTGTAAAGCCGCGAGCGACAAGTCGAGATTTATATCGATCAATGGTGCCATCACTGTTATACTTGATTGTAAAAATCCATCGAGATGTAACCGCCCTCTTTCCAAAAGGAAGTGCTGCCTCATCCCATGTATGATTCCGAACCATTGCATTATGCTCATTTTGGACCGCATCCCGCCAATGTTTGTGCTCCTTGACTTCTACATAGGTCTTAGGAATAAAAGTATGGTCAAACTGAGTTAAGAAGGCCTGATGTGCTGCTGGGATGTGGGAAAGATCGCATGAGACTTGATGAGGATGTCCTTCGGCAATGTGATTGTAGTAGATTTGCGGATTCACGCGAGTGGAGGGCGTTCAAGTTCGTTTACTTCGCCTGAGGGCTTGGGGAGGTTGTGAAGAGGAAGTGGAGTGGTCACCATGGGAAAAGGATCCCAGAGAAGTCGGTGAAAATGGCTGACTTTCGGGTCGGGTCGCGACCTTCGATTCGGACGCGGCCTGAGGGGTGGTCGCGATCTTCGGGTCGGCTGCGGCCTGAGGGGTGGTCGCGACTTGCAGGTTGGCCGTGACCTTCGGGTCGACTGCAACCTGGAGATTGGTCGCGACCTTCAGGTCGGCCGCGGCCTGAGGGATGGTCGCGATCTGCAAGTCGGCTGCGACCTTCGGGTTGGTCGCGACCTGCGACCTGGTTGCTTCCTGCAGGCCGGTCGCGACTTGCGATTTGGTTGTTTCCCGCATGTCGGCCGCGGCCTGCTGCCGGGTTGCATCTGGCAGGCCGGCCATGGCCTGCGACCGGGTCGCACCTTGTAGGCCAGCCGCGGCCTGCGATCGGGTTGCCTCTGGTAGGCCGGCCGCGGTCTGCGACCGGGTTGAACTTTGTAGGCCGGCCGCGGCCTGCGACCGGGTTGAGTCTTGTAGGCCGGACGCGGCCTGCGACCGGGTTGTGTCTGGCAGGCCGGCCGCGGCCGGCGACCCCAAAATTTTCCGCCGCGATCCAGGTGGTGGCATTTGAATCCCAAGCTTGTCAAGTATCTTTTGTAGGCACTTTGCACGATCCGTCTCATTATATGAGATGTCTTTGAGATTCGACCACTCTTGTTTCTCATAGAGTCCCATGCTTTCAATAAATTTCACATCCAGAGACACTATAACCTTCCTTGTTTCTGGTATGTAGCACTTGTACCCTTTTTGATTGATGGAATATCCAATAAACATGCCTTTGATACTTTTAGCTTCAAGCTTAGTTCTTTGTTCTCCTGGAACAAGCACAAAGCATACACATCC
>OVAX01002039.1:0-34094 GCA_900406405.1 Lepidium africanum | reverse complement strand
GCGGGGGGGGGGGGGGATAAACCCAATTTTTTTAAAACATGGAGGATGGATGTCTTAGCTATTTTTGAGATTCATACTAGAGGTGATAATACTAAGAGAATATATCAGAGTTCGGGTTTTAAAAACTTCTTTAATGTCGATTTGGACGGTGAAAGAGGTGGCTTGTGTTTATTGTGGCGAACATGAATTAGTACTTTGAATGTCATTGTGTCTACTGATCAATACATTCAAGCACAATTGACTGATGGTATTAAAGTAATGGACCTAATTGTGGTATACGCGACTCTAAGTATGAGTAGAAGAAATGGGCTATGATCAGTTAAGTGGCATTATAGAGAACATAAGTGGACCATTGATAATTGGTGGGGACTTTAACAACATTGTTAGAAAGGACGATTGAATAGGAGGGAATGACCGCCTATCGCCGGACTCACTATCGTTTGGTAATTGGATTAATCAACATAGTTCTCATTGTTATGGGTTTCATGGGCTATCGTTATACACGGTAAAGAGGAAGAACTTAGAGTTATTACATAGCAAAATGGTTGAATCGAGTTTTAATGTGTGAACAAGCCCACTTGTATTGGCAAGAAGCATTAGTCATACATCTCCCATTCTTCTCGTCGGGTCATGGACCCTTATGGGTATAATTGAACTCGATAACTCATGCAGATCCCCGCAGGAGACCGTTTAGTTTTGAAGCAGTCTGGATCAAGCATAATGGGTTTAAAGATTTGTTGGTTCAGTCTTGGGATAATAATATCTCAACACCTCAGACATTGCATAAGTTGCAGTCTACGTTAAGACAATGGAACAAAGAGGTTTTTGGTGATGTTCAGAAGAGGAAGAATAAGCTGCTTAAGGACATTAAAGTAGTGCATGATTCGCTGCAAACTGATGACCTTTTCAACCATGAAGCAGAGCTAAAAAGAGTTTGAGAGATTGTTCATGAGCAAGAGGAAGTTATTTGGTTTCAAAAGTCCAGAGAAAAGTGGATTCGTTTTGAGGATCGCAACACAAACTTTTTTCACACCTCGACAATAGTTCAGAGAAGAAGAAATGGAATTAAAATTTTTAAAGACGATGCATGCGTCTAGACATCTGACCCACAGATTCTTGAAAGAATGCCGATTGAATTTTACAAAAATCTATATTCGATTGATGGTGTGAACTTTATGGCCGAGAAGCTTGAGCATGATGGATTTGTTTCCCTTTCAAGGGAAGAGCATACATTTTTGGAAAAACCTTTCTCATCGCTAGAAGTTAAGGCCTCGTTAAGGAGCATGTATAAGTTTAAAGCACCATGACCAGATGGATATAAACTAGTTTTTTACCAAGACTGCTCGAAAACTGTTAATGAATCGGTGGTGCAGTTTTTACTCAATTTTTTTGAAACAAGGACCTTACCAAAAGGAACCATTGGTCAATTCGAATGATGCGATTTTAGTGCTGATTCCTAAGGTGTTGAAATCGGAAATTATGAAGCATTTCAGACCTATAAGTCTTTGTAATGTTCTGTTCAAGATAATTACAAAGACATTGGTGCTTCGAATGAAAAGAATCATGCCAAAGCTTATCAACCAACTCAATCAATTTCATTCCAGGATACTTAAGCATTGATAATATTGTTGTAGTGCATGAGGTAGTGCACTCTATGAGACACAGATCCGGTATAAAAGGGTGGATGTTTTTGAAATTAGATTTGGAAAAGGCTTATGGTGGAGTAAGGTGGGACTTTTTGGAGGACAGTTTAAAATCAACAAAATTTTATGGGGTTTGGATTAATTGGATCATGCGTTCAGTTACGGGACCATCTATGAATGTACTTTGGAATAGGGAGAAAACAAAGTCATTTTGACTAGCTAGAGGCTTAAGAAAAGGAGACGTTTTGTCCCCATATCTTTTCGCTTTTTTGCTAAGAAAGGTTGTGTCATCTTATTGAGAAGTATATTATCAGTAATAAGTTGAATCCAATTCGAATCTCATGTAATGGTCCAATACTATCTCATGTTTGCTTTGCCGATGACTTAACACTCTTCGTAGATGCTTCAGTCTCTCAAATAAGGATAATACGTGATGTACTTGACCATTTTTGTTCAGCTTCGAGTCAACGGGTCAATTTGGAAAAATCAAAGATTTTTTATTCCAAGAATGTTTCTTGCAATCTTGAGTCTCTTATTTTGGCCGAGAGTGATATCAAATCTACCTGGGACCTTGGGAAGTATCTAGGAATGCTTGTTTTTCAGAAAATCATGGAAGTGTTAGAACGAGTTAACTCTAAACTTGTTGGGTGGAAAAGTAAGATGTTGAGTTTTGCGGGTAGATTGATGCTTATCAACTCAGTTTTGGCTTTGATCCCAGTTCACTTGATGGGAGCTGATGGACTAGAGAAAGCATCCAAATCTATCGTATAGGGAAACACAATTGAAAAAAAACGATAACATCTTATCTCATAAAACAATGTATTTTGGAGTAAAAGTGAGGGGGATTGGGAATTCGTTCATCACGGCCTATGAATCAAGCTTAAATTACCCAAGTTAGCTGATGGTTATTGAACAATCATGATAGTCTTTGGGCTAAAGTTCTGCGTAGCAAGTATAAAATTCAGAATGTACATGACGTGGATAGGATGTCACCCAAAGGAAATGTTTTGTCAACATGGAGAAGTATTACTTTGAGTTACCGAGAAGTGGTTTAAAAAGGTTTGCACTGGATTTTGGGTGACGGAAGAAAAGTAAAATTTTGGTCCGATATGTGGCTACTAGATTAACCTTTACTTAAATCTTTGGTGTGTGATTTAACGGCATAACTTCACAATGCTCAAGCTCGTGAGTTGTGGAGTGATGAGCATGGTGAAATCTTGAGTTGATCTCACATTATGTGCCCCCTGATCTTTTTTACGCCTATACGCGATCGTGATTGATAAATTTACAGGTGCTAAAGATCGATTGTGCTGGAAAGGGACAAGTAACAAAACATTCACAATTGTTTTCGCGTGCAGTCTATTGACTACAAATGAATGCCCGATACCTTATCTTGGGAAATTCTTTGACAGAGTCTGCAAAGTGTGTGCACCAGAGAGAGTGAGGACTTTTTTGTGGCAGGAAATGCACCAAGTATTGATGACAAATGTGGATTGTCACCAGAGGCATCTAAGTGATTCCAGTCTCTGTCAAGTATGTAGAGCTGTCGAAGAGACAATTATTCACATCCTCTAATATTGTCCTAGATGCTCGGGATTTGGTGGTGGCGATTAGTTCCAATTGTTTGAGATGATTTTACTAGAATGGCTATACGATAACCTTGGTGATAACACAAAATTTGGATGCTGGTCTACTTTCTTCTCAATGGCAGTTTAGTTGGGATGGAAGTGAAGATGTGCAAAAACCTTTGGATCAAGTGGCAAATGCCAAGATCGCATTTGATTTTGAAAAATTTAGCGGATGAGGTATCAAAAGCTTATGAGGTTACGCGATCAGCCGATGGTCCAAGTACAAGAGTGGAACGTATGATATCATGGTCTAAACCGATGGAAGGATGGTACAAAATGAACATGGAAGACGTGTCTAGGGTTAATCCGGGGTGGGATACTTCGTGATAGCAATGGTGACTGGTGTGATGATTTTTCGCTTGACATAGGTATTTGCTCAGCACTGTTAGCAGAACTATGGGGTGTGTATTATAGTCTTCTCAGGACAAACGAGGTGTTACACGCCTGAAGTTAGAGGTGGACTCTGAGGTGGTGGTTGGTTTCTTCAAGAGAGGGTTGAGCGACTCTCATCCGATGTTATTCCTACCACGACTACGATATGGCTTATTAGCAAGGGACTAGATTGTCCGTATATCACACGTGTATAGGAAGGTTAATCGTGTCGCTGAAGGATTAGCTAAATATGCTTTTTCTCTTTCTTTAGGTTTTCATGTTATTTCGATTCCTCTTAAGAATATTTCTTTGCTTGTTTTAGATGATACTGCAGGGATTTCTTGCCCCAGAATATTGAACTCTTAGGGGGTGTATTGAAAGTAGAATTTTGATGGATATTATAGGATTTAGATTTTGATAGATTCGGAAAGACTTTAGGAGATTTGTAGGATATTTGGTATGATTTAGTTAATTATTTTATTTTTTATAAAAATAAATGATTAGGTGATTTTATATGATTTATTGTGAGAATCTACGTGTATCTAAGTGATTTATTATGAGTCTCTATGGGGTTCTATGGAACTCTGGTACAATCTTTTTGCAAGAGCCAAAGAAATCCCTTCGCAAGTACGTAATATTACTTGGCTTGGCTCTATAACGTTGGTTTCTCTCTGTTTTGAGAGTGAGATTAATAGAGGTTAAAAATGGTACACTTTGATGTTACGATGTTAGAGACATATTGACACTCATCTTGTTGTAAAACCAGAACACTTTTTTTATTATCTCAATGACCTTTTTTTTTTGGTCGAAAATATCTCAATGACCTTTGAAACTTTTTTTAAAACACTGAATGGATATGTTCATTACTCACTAAACCAAATTAACAACAATCTGTTTCTTAGTACTCACTATCTCCGAAAGCCACTCAGACAAAGAGCACAATCAATAAACACATCATACAACTCATAACTAGAAACTTTCCTAGCAATACAGTCATACAACAGACCGTTTAAAATATTGCCTATATCATTTCGTACCTAAGAGTTGCTGAGCGGGTTAGATGAGTTACTCTCTTTATTCATTTCCTTACGTTCGTTACAATCCCATAGTGCACTTTCAATAATTACTTTGCAAACTTTGAAAACAAAATCTACTGTAGTTCATCAGTCTAATGCAACCTCATATCATCTTTAGGGAGAAAGTAGATCCATCCTCTTTCAAGTAATTACTAATCCAACACTCAAATCACTATGCTACTAACCTGTACGAGGTATATCAATTAAAAAGCTGAACAGATGATATAATATGTCTTAGTCCAAGCAGATTAACTGACTCAATGGATCCATCATCTGCGATGAACAATCCGAGTTCTCGGCAGTCAAAACAAAGAGAACCCAACAAGTTTACAAAAATTGCTTTGTTTCCAGAATCATGAACGAAAAATTAAGCACCATTAACAGTAGAAGACAAACAAAATTGACCTAATCAATGAACTTTACAGATGCAATCCCAAGCTTCAATCTTAATTTGTAATTTGAAAAATCGAACCCCAGTAATTTTTTTTCTTTGAGAAATGTTTTGTTTAAAAACTCTATTTTGTTTTTGAAATCACACCTCAATATGTGAGTTTTTGAGCTATGTTTTTACAACTAAAAAGTTTGTCTAAATCTTCTAAACTCACGTCGTAGAGATTTTTTTTGTGTCAACATTGGATCGACAAGGCCCGATCCATAGCTTAAAGCCCACCCCTAAAGTTTATTTTTTAAGCTACCATAATGCGTCGTAGAGATTTTAAAAAAGAATATTGTAACATGTAAATAACAAGTGATTTTATATGATTTTGGTAAATTATTGATTGAATAACAAAATATCGTGAGTTATTTAAAATGATTTTGTAGAAATTTCAAATTCAATAATACATGATTTCATAAGTGATTTAGAATTCATCGGATAACATATGATTTAATAAAATAAAAAAAATCACATAAAATTTTACTTTCATTACCCTTTATTTATTTGAATAAAGATTAGGAAGTCATTTTCTTCCTCTCTGTCGTTGACAAAAAAGAAAAACTATCATTAGATGAGCGTTGAGCAGAAAATTAGAAATAAAAAATAAAACAGAAGAAAGGAGTACGACCACCAAAGTAAAAAAAGTGTTGATATCCTGTTTTCATTATTATAGCACCTCTAAAACATTTGTTTCCATTATTATGTGTTATTGTCTATAAAGTTAATTTAGATTATTGTTTGTTAAAGTTATTCATTATATATATGTATATTATAAATTTAAAACACATACATTTATTATTTTTGGATAATTACTATTTTATGTAAAATATTATAAATTTATTACATTTACAATTTTATCATTTTATTTTAAATATTAGATGTATTATACATCTAGAACATCTATGCTTAAATTTAACCAATCAAGCTTTCAATTCTGCTAATTATTTCAAATTTCAACAATAAGCAAATATATGGAAGTATTCTAAATTTTCAAAATGCTTCAGAGATATGGAAAGATTTAAAATCCGTATTTTATATTTCGAATTTGCCGGTCATATCAGCTTACTCATAAAATTTGGGACTCTTCAACAAGGTACAATGAATCTTTTTGCCTACTATACGAAATTGAAAACACTATAGGATGATCTTGAAGGAACAGAATCAGTAGAGACTTTCCATATGTGTCCATGTTGCTACTGCAACAAAAACAGAACACACCAAGGTAATAAAATTCCTTGCTGGTCTAAATGAGTTTTATTTAAATGCAAGAAGCCAAATCATTATGTAGATGAACGTTCCAAAATTTTGTAAGCATATAATCTATTTGATCAAGACCATAACTCTGGATGCTAAAAACAAGATTATCGATGGCTTTCTCCCAAGACCTTATAAAACTCATCCTCATTACAAAATCTGGAGCATATGCAATAGTATGGTAAAGAGTTGGATTTTGAATTATGTGTCTAAGCAAATAAGAGAAACAGGTCGGTTTACAAACAACTTGATTTAAGTCGACTTTAATTAAAACTTATTTTAAACCAGAAATAGATTCAACTATTCTAATAATTTTTTAAAACTAAAACTATAATTCTACGACCAAAATACCTAAAACCAAAATTCTACAACCAAAAACCTAAAGCCATAGTCCTTACCAAACCCAAAGTATAATGGTCATTATATTTACAACCACATTTGGTCAATTAACAAAAAACTATACAAAATCAAGATATTCTTGATGGAACTAGTTTCTGCCAAAATTTTCGACCCATTAAAATGATCCATAGAGAATCTGCGTCAATTTTTTATAGAATTCATATGAATTAATAAATACAATTTTTGTTTTATAACTATTATCTTAACTCTAAAGCCATCAAGATTCTATGAAAAGCCACAAAGTCTCAAGGATTGATGTTATCGGATATTGTCAAAAACTCATACGGGATTCTCGACTAATCTATTTTTGGTGACTTAGACTCACGACTATAATTTGTGTGAAATCCACAACTATAATTTATATGAAGTTCATCTATAACATGGATTTCACACAACTTTTTTAATTCGAAAATAGGCTTTTTTGTGAACTATAGTATCATTGGAGTCGATACACAAATCACTTTAAATATAAGAAGCCAAGTCAGCGAGTTATTCATCGTTTTTTAGATTATGGTAGTAATTTGTATAAATAATTCTATTAAATAATTGTCAAGAAAAAAGCGATTAACTAAATCTAGCATAATCAAGAAAACGACAAACACATCGTGAAAATTTGAAAGCATATGATGAAAGTTGCAGTCGTTGGCTCTATGATCCGAAGGAATCTCCAACCTGATTTATAGATTTTTTATAAACAGTACTGAATATTTATATAGTATCGAATGTATAATGAAAAGTTTAGTTAGTGTATATTTAACCTGTATATTTTGTGAGCTAAAGTCGAAAAGTTTAGAGATTTGCTACCTACTTATTTTTATAATACAAAATATCATGGCATCATTACAAAAATATAATCATGAGATTCCCTTGCATATTCTATCTTTTTTGTGTAATTAATTTTTTTTTTTGTTAATTTTACTCATTTTTTCTAACTAATGGGATCAATAAAGATTCGATCCATAGCCAAATTGCTCCCACTAGAGTGGGTGGGATTTGAACCCCACACCTGGTACCAAGCTAGATTAGGGGCAAGCCAACTGAATCACCTGCTTCTTGGCAATTAAATTTCATCCCAGATTTTTATATTATAATTTTGTTTCATTATAACATAAAAATAATTAATATAAATAAAAGCGAAAATATGTACTTCCTATCTGTTAAAATTCATTAACTTTATATTTTGATTCAATAAACAGATTTATCGTATAATACATTATCTGTTTGTTGATCCATGCCAATTAAAATCTAGCATAATGTATAATTTTATAATGATATGTTTTTCTTTTCAATAGTCCAAATGATAATGATACTGTAACAACAATATTAAACAACAAAAGACAAAAATGGTTTTTGTTTTTTCAACTTAACCCATTCATTAGAAAAAGTAATAGAGAATATGTCACACACAATTTATAAATGAATGATCTTTGGCTAGCTGTTTATTATTACTGGTCATGAAATCATCTTTATAATTGAATTCCTTATGAACCAAACAGTCAAAGAAAAATCTGGATGGACTTATGAGCCTTGTAAAATTTTCGATGTAGAGAGAGAATGTTGGCCAACTCTCTGATTCTTCGATCATCTTTAATATTTCTACACAATTAACTCCAAACATCACATATCTATTTGTAGTAAGATCATACAATATATTGCCTACATGAGAACTTCAAACTTTATATGTAAAGGAAATAGACTCCAATGAATTCCACACGCTTCCAAATTTACTCCATCTATGTCATATGTAAAATAATACCAACCTAACTCAGAGAATAATTTTGAATCTTTTCAAGCTTCATCCATGAAGCACCAATACCCTGAAAAAGCTGGAGATATTGAAAATGGCCTAAAGACCTTCTCCTCTAAATTAGAAAGCTCCCAAAGATGGTAGATCGACTCGGAGACAAACTCATGAAAATTATATGCTTGAGCTTTGACCTAAAATGTAGTCTCTTATTCTGTCCTCATTAAATCTCCATGGAATCCCTATCGATATTAAAAAAGATTTTGTCGTTCCGCACTTTCCAAATATACTACATTAACCAAGGAAAGCTTAGACTACCAACACTATTTATGCGTAAACAAACAATCACGAAATAAGAATCGTTAAGTCGAATTCAGCGTACAAGTACAAGAGATTCAGATGATTTATTTTCCTAAAGCCAAACTCTTTCTCGATTTTGTTCTAATAAACTATATCTTAGTGATTATTGGTGTGATTGATCTATCTCTTTGGATTACCATCCCAGTAATTACAAATCTTTTCCTTCCTTATTTCTCGGAGAATATCTTGATTTCTTCATTATCTCCAGATTGATCAGGATTTATATCTTCATTATTGTGTTAATCAATTTTCTTGAATTGGCTGGATTCTATTTTCTTATTTAATCAGCGCGCTCTTCCTATCTTGTTGGACGATAATCTTTCTTTTATTGGTGAATGTACTGGCGTTAGTTCGCAATTTTCTCTTAGACCACTTCGTGGATCTTCAACTCTAATACTGAACCCATTTTTGATCCCCATTATTTTGTTTTGTGGTCTGACCAATTTGGACCTACCCATCAACAAACATCCTTCGCTAATATCGAAAAACGTGGAATACGTTAATTATTTTTTAATTTTAGTGAATTACATTATTATAGAGATGTGATCTAATACTGTTGCACATGATAATTCATCCTACAACACTCTAAAACTTTTATAAATTTTGCATCCATTAATTTACAAGAAAATCTACTCAATCCCAAATCTGTTTTTTAACATTTTGAATACATAGTTAAGAGACGTTCACCATACCAGATATGATGATACTAAACAAAAATAAAAATAAAACAAAACATGCTATAGGCCCATAATATTCAGCCTACATTGTTAAACACCGATGTTTGAGCCTAAAGTTGAACAATTAAATACAAGATAAGCCATTTCTAAGTACGTGTTGATTTGCTCAATAATAGTGACATGCTTTTCATTATAAGAAACACAAACGAAAGAAAGAAAGCATGTGACAGATTAGCAACGTGTCGTGATCGAGTAGCTATTCTAGTAACCCTTATTCGATTAAGATTTGTATTAACTTTTGATGATTTGTATTGATTTATAATGATTGATTAAAAATCAATACAATTCATTAAAAGTCTAATACAAATCTTAATTGAATAAGGGCTTCTTAGTATTTTTAAAGATTTTTTAGTTAAGAGTTTATATATATTCTTTCCGTTTCATTTTAATAGATTTTCTATAATTTTCACACATATTAAAAAAATAATTTAATAATTGATTATCAATATATAGTTTTTTGTACTACACAATTTTTTTTATATCTCTGCACCAATAGTAATTCAATAAATACAATTAATATTTTTTGAAATTCGTAATCTACAATCACTAAATGCAAAATGATTAAATTTGCATAGAAAGCTTAGAATATTGGTCTTTAGAAATAACAAAAAATGTCTAGAAAATTTATCTTTTTTGGTTTTCATGTTAAATTTATTTGAGCAAGATCTAATCACAACATGCGAGAGAAATCACATTCAAAAAAAAAATGTGCATGTGTTTCCTCATGGGAGTTACAAAGAACATACTCAGCTGGGACACTCAGTCTCCAAGCTCGCAGCCTATCACGAGTAGTTAATCTTCCTTTAACTGCAAACCACACTTGCTTCAAAAGGAAAACTGCTGTAAACACCTCCAGCAATCTAACTTCGAGCCCTCCCTCCTTCTTAAAAAAGAGGAAGTATATGTTAAGGATCTTGTGTTCATTTATGTTGCTTTTGGTTCACGTTATATTTTGAGTGAAGACTGAAACTAAAAAAGGCTTCGGTACGTCTCGTAGTATAACTCTAGCTCCTAAAATCCACTAGCTTTAGAAGAGAATACATACTTCCATACTACTTTCTTGTACAGTTGTAGTGATGCTTGCTTTGTTACAAGTTTCACTCAAAGATGGTTTTCTTAGACTCAATACAGAGAGCTCTTTCGACAATCGGATAAAGATAACTTGCTCTCTCCCCTTGGTCTCTCCTTTCATGGTTATCTATTTATTGTGCACCATAGAAGACATCCTTGTATCTTACAACCTTGATTAACTTAATGGGCCTTTAACAAATCTGATTTTTCTCTTCTTTATATCATTAGCTAATGGCCCACAAAGCCCATATTCATTAATGAGATGAGACAAACCCATTTTATTCTTATTTTCCTGTTATTTTAAGGATTACATTAAGTTGAATATTTCAAACTCAACTAAGAAAAATTAGTCTCACCGTCGGATAATGTGTGATGTCATTATATATTTATCTACGTTATATTTGATTAGTTGACTGATATGTGTAGAAATCATAATTAAGCTATAAATTTTATTCTAAATATGTTAAAATATTCTTAATATTTTATCACTAATTGGTTCATATTGGTATGTCAAAGTCAAAGTGCATGAAGTGAACGAGTCGTGTCCCGTGATATGAAGACCAAGACATGCATTAATATTATCTCGTTTTTTTTTTTTTTTTGTAATTCAGGAATTTCCCTGACTCTTTATAAAGAGTCGGACTATTTTTTTAGGGGTATAATGCCTACGGATAAACCCTCATCGCCGATTCTAGAAATGGATAGTAAATAATATTATATCGTTCAGAAAAATTTTCTCAAAATTTTTGTTCCAACTGATACAACTTGCGCTAAAACATTTTATGGTATGACAGAATTTATAAATGTGTACTATCTATTGGCGATTGGAGCATGTATTCATTTGCTGGGCCTGAAGCTTAATGTTGGTCCATTAGGAATTTGTGAAGACTGAGGCCCAAAAGATGTGAAATAGGCTTTTGTCTTATTTGCAGGTTTTGCACACTATAAGTGTGTCGTACATAGGGTACGCAAAGGAATCAGTGCTGAGAGCATGCTAAATACAACGGTTATCACAACAAAGAAAAAAGAGAGAGAGAGGGAAAGCAAGTGAGTAGTGAGAGGTTAGAGACAGAGAGAAAAAACTTCAAGAGTGGGGTTTTTTTCTTCTTGGGGTCTTGTTTTATTGTTCTCAGGTTGTTTGTAATCCTTCTTCTGGTGAGTTTTTTGAGTGAGTTGTATGGAGAGCATAAACTTGTAACTGATTCAAGGTATAGGCACTTGTGAGTTGGCTATTAGCTCACCGAGACGTACCAAGATCCGGTTTTGGACTTGGGAACTTGTTAGCTTCTTGTGTCTTTAGTTAGCACCTGCACAAATACATAAAACTATAAAAACAAAGGTCTAAAACAAGGTCAAAAAACACAACAAATGGTATCAGAGCAAGGCTAGGGTTAAAGGTGAAAGCTTTAGAGGAAAACATCAAGTTATCTCAAGAAAGGTTGAATCTTTGTGAAGGTAAACCACTTTCACGAGAAAAGGTAACACCTTTAAAACCAGAACAACAAAAAAAAAGTGTTTTTTTTTTTGAAGTAGTTCCTCTGTATCTTTGTGCTCTTTATCTGATGTGGTCGTTTTTGTTCTCCGTGTTGTTTCTAGGCAAAACACAAGAAGCAGAAAAAATGGAGCCTACTCAAGGAAGATTTGAAGTGGATAAGTTTGATGGTGAAGGAAGATTTCACTATTTAGAAACACAGAATCCTTGCCACACTTGAGATTATGGGTTTAGATGCAGTGTTGCAGGCTAAAGAACCTGCTCCTGACTCCTCAGAAACCAGTGGAGATGAATGAGTAGCTGACATAGTTTATATGGTTGACAAGAAATGGAGAGACAAGGATCGCAGAGCCAAAAACTTGATCAGTATGAGCCTCACGGATCTGGTACTAAGGAAAGTAATCAATGAACCCATTGCATATGATTTATACAATGCCTTGGAGGAAGAGTATCAGGTCAAAATTCTTCTACATAGGTTCAATCTGAAGCTGACCTTTTACAGTTTCAAGATGGATGGAAGAAAAAATCTGGACAGAAACCTAGACACCTTTACCAAGTTAATCTCAGACCTTTCCAGCCTAAAGGTTGTAATGGATGATGAAGACCAAGCTGCCATTCTCATGAACAGCTTACCCAAGCAATTTGAGAACCTAGTTCATACTCTAAAGTACACTAGTGGCAGAGGCACAATCACGGTCAAGGAGATTATAAGGTTAGCTTACTCTATTGAAAAAGAGCTGAAGGAGAAAGGAGTCTACAAGCTGAAATTGGGAAGTGAAGGCTTAATCATACAGCAAAAGGGAAGAACAGAAAAGAGAAGCAATTATAAAGGGAAAAGTGTGGGCAAAAGCAAGTCTAAATCTAATTATAAGAAGACTTGCTGGATTTGTGATAGTCCAGACCACTTTAAGGCAGAATGTCCTAAAAGAGGACATAGCAGTTCAAGCAAAGCGAAGTCTGGAAATGCAAAAGTTGCAGATGCGAAGGTTGAATGGATAGAACATGTTATGTTGGCAGTCACAGATCAGTCTACTAGAAACAAGTGGGTATTAGACTCAGGGTGTTCCTATCACATCACATTTAGAAGAGAATTGATGACGAATGTGAAAGAGATTGATGGTGCGAGAGTCCTATTGGGAAACGATACCAGTTACGATATCACCGCAATTGGAGACGTGGAAATTATCAATCATAATGGAATGCCTGTGACATTAACAGGAGTCAGATATGCACCTACATCAAGAAGAAATCTTATCTCATTAGGACAGTTGGAAACTCAAGGGTGTTGGTATTAGTCTAGAAATTTCATCTTGCATGTGTACAAAGGGGAGTTGGAGGTTCTTCTAGGTGAGTACAGAGACACACTGTATTTTTTTAAAGGAAAACCAAGACAAGAACATGCTTCTACTACTGAGAAAACATTAAGCAAAACTGAATTGTGGCACAGCCGACTTGGCCACATAAGTGACAATAGTCTCCAGCTGCTAGTGAAACAAGAGTTGTTGGGCAAAGATAAGATTACTACAGTAGACAAGTGTGAGCCTTGCATACTCTGTAAGTCTCACAAGTTGTCATTCAAGAGTGGAAAACACACTTTTAGTGAAGCTCTTGAATACATACACTCAGATTTATGGGGCTCTCCAAACGTGACACCGAGTCTGTCTAAATGCCAATACTACATCTCCTTTGTGGATGATTACACTAGGAAAGTGTGGATCTATTTTTTAAAGACAAAGGATGAGGCATTTATCAAAGTAGTCTGAGTGGAAAATCCAAGTTGAAAATCAGAGTGGAAAGCGAGTAAAGGCTTTAAGGACAGATAATGGGCTGGAATATTGTAACAGTGTGTTTGACAATTTCTGCAAAGAGAATGGGATTGTAAGACACAAGACATATCCTTACAACCCACAGCAGAATGGGGTGGTAGAAAGGTTAAATCGGGCAGTGCTGGGAAGGGTAAGAAGTTGGTTAAGTGAATCGGGTTTGGGAGAGTTTTTTGGGCAGAGGCATCATCGACTATCGTTTATGTGTTGAATAGAACTCCATCAGCTGCAATTAAGTTTTAGATTCCAGAAGAATTGTGGACTAGAAAACGTCTAGAATATGGACATATGAGGAGGTTTGGATGCCTAGCATACTACCATGTTGATCAAGGGAAACTTAAACCGAGAGCTAAAAAGGGAGTCTTTGGCGGTCATCCTCAAGGGGTCAAAGGCTACATGGTTTGGAGTGGTGAAGAAAAGAGATGTGTGATTAGTAGAGACGTCACATTCTGTGAAGATATCCTTTACAAGGATTTCAAAAACCTGACAGAAGATGTACCAATTAATTCAAGGTCCAATAGGAAAAGAGTGACTTTTGTGCTGCCAAATAAGGATATTAGTGAAACATCTGAAACATCAAGTGCTCCAACTCAAGGTGGAGCTCCTTTAGAGGTAATGGAAACAGAACAAGATGAAGAAGTAGGGCAGAAACTAAAACAAATGAGCTGCAAGACTATCAACTTGCTAGGGACTATGAAAGAAGGACTAATATCAGGGCTCCCAATAGGTTTGATGATGCTGATGTAGTTACTTATGCATTTAATATGGCACAAATTGTGGAAAACAAAGAACCCAAGACCTACTTAGAAGCAGTGACAGGAAAAAACAAAGAATTGTGGACAACAGCCACTAAGGAAGAAATGGATTCATTAACCAGAAATTTCACGTGGAAACCGATTAAAAGTCCAAGTGATCAAAGGACAATTGGTTGCAAGTGGATCTTTAAGGTAAAACCAGGGATAACTAGGGTTGAAGAACCAATATACAAGGTCTGGATAGTGGCTAAGGGATACACACAGTTAGAAGGAATTGACTACCATGAAGTGTTCTCACCGGTGGTAAAGCATGTCACAACAAGACTGGTTTTATCTATGGTTGTTAAGTTTGATATGGAATTGGAGCAGCTTGATGTGAAAACTGCATTCCTTAATGGAAATTTGGATGAGAGGATCTTAATGGAACATCTAGAAGGGTTTAAAGTGGGAGATAAAGTCTACTTACTACAGAAATCAATCTACGGATTAAAACAATCCCCTAGGCAATGGAATTTGCGCTTTGATCAGTTCATGAAATCTCAAGCTTACACTAGAAGTGAACATGACCCTTGTGTTTACTTTAAGGAATTTGGTAAAAATGATTATGTCTATCTCCTACTCTATGTGGATGACATGTTGGTAGCAGCTAAAGATATGAAAGAGATTTCAAGGTTAAAAGGAATTTTAAGCAAGGAGTTTGAGATGAAGGATCTAGGACCAGCAAAGAGAATTATGGGTATTGACATTATTCGGGATAGAGAAAAAGGAATTCTAAGGTTGTCACAGAAAAAAATACTTAGAAAAGGTGCTAAAGATGTTTCATATGGACAATGCTAGACATGTTTAAACTCCTATGGGTTCCCAATTCAAACTGAGAAGCACAAAACCAGAAGATAAGGCAGATGTTGAAGAAGAAATGAAGGGAATACCTTACTCAAGCGTGGTGGGCAGACTCATATATGCAATTGTCAATACTCGTCTAGATCTAGCATACTCTGTGGGCTTAATCAGCCGGTTTATGAGCTTACCTACCAAAGAGCATTGGGAAGCAGTCAAGTGGGTGTTACACTATGTAAAAAACACATTAGACTATGAGCTAACATTCACACAAACTACAAAATTCAATGCCAGAGGTTTTAGTGACAATGATTATGCAGAATATTTGGATAAGAGGAGATCAATTATCGGATATGTGTTTCAAGTGGGTGAAAATACGGTGAGTTAGAGATCTGGACTTCAACCTGTAGTTGCGTTGTCAACGACGAATGCTGAATACATGGCTTTGTGATGTAAGAGAAACCTAGTTAGTCGTTATTGACATTTTTGAGTGTTTTTCCTTTTCTAAGTGTTTTCCTTTTTCTTATTATTAGAAATTTTCTATTTTACTTCTTAGGTTCTCCCTATATAAAGAACCCCAGGTAATATGTATTGATCACCAATTCTTTACTCTTTTCAATCAAAATTTTTAAGCTTTACCCTTTTCTGGTGGATTCTAGAGTTTTAACTATTCAAGTTTGTCACTAGCAAACTTGATTTAAGTCTAGTTTTAACGCTTGTTAACCTAGGGGTTTTCCGACTACGTCAAGTGGTATCAGAGCAAGGCTTTCTCCTTCTCTTTTTGAAACTTGATCAGCTATGGGTGATCAAGAAATAACCAGAGAAGACATCGAGAGTTTAAGAGGGGAGTTCACGACAAGCCTCGCCACTTTAAACACTCAGATGACAAACCTGTTGACGATGTTAACTAACTAGGTTGCGGCTTTACCCGAACGGATTGTTAACGCTGGACAAAGAGATAGGGGAAGGGAACCAATTCTAGTTCAACAGGGCAGGAACAATCGTGTCATTGAAGAACCAATTCGGTTTCAACAAGGTAGAAATAATCGTGATGTCGTTGTCGATAATTCTAGTCCAAAATGAAGAAGTAGAAGAAGAGATAGCTGAACAAGGGAATCACCAAAACAATCATGATTATCGAGTAAAGGCTGATATTCCATTGTTCTATTGAACTATGGGAGTGGAGGAGTTTCTTGATTGTCAAATTGATGTTGATCGATTCTTTGAAGTCATGGGTGTCTTGGAGAATAAACAAGTTAAGATGGTAGCAATCATATTAAAGAAGACTGTTGCTGTGTGGTGGGATAAACTAGTCATTCAAAGACAGAAACAAAGGAAAAGACCCGTTAGGACATGGCGCCGAATAAACAATTGATGCTGGAATGATTCCTACCGGAAGACTACGAACAGATTTTCCACAAGATGTATCTTGGTTGTGTTCAAGGAAACATGACTATGACAGAGTATATAGCTGAATTCTTACACTTCTCTAAGCATAATGACTTGAGTGAGACAGAGAATCAAAAGGTGGCTAGGTACATCAGTGGCTTAAAAGGTTCTCTTTAGGGAAAAATGGGATTGCAAACTATATGGACAAATGTTTTCGTTGCCAAGGACAAGGTCATAAGTCGAATGTATGTCCAAATCGAAGAACGGTCGCATTGATAGAAGAAGAAGGAGAGGAGGTAAGTGATTTCGTCGAGAATGAAGAATATGAAGGGGTTGAGTTTGGTAAAGAGGAATCCCATGAAAGGATAAATATCATGCTTCAGCAAATCTTGTTGTCATCAAAAGAGGAAGGACAACGCAAGAATTTGTTTAGAACACATTGTTCTATTCAACACAAAGTGTGTAATGTTATTGTGGATAATGGAAGCTCCGAGAATTTAGTTTCACAAAAGCTGGTGTAATATCTAAAGTTACCGACAATTGAACATGAGAAGCCATATGGTATTGGTTGGATAAAGAAAGGCTCTCAACTTTGGGTTAATAAGACCTGCAAAGTTCTAATATCCATCGGTAAGCATTACAAAGAAGAAATAACTTGTGATGTTCTTGATATGGATGTTTGTCATATTCTGCTTGGTTGACCTTGGCAGTACGATAATGATATTACTTATCGTAGATGAGATAATGTTATAATGTTTACGTGGGACAATCATAAAATTGCTATGGCTCCCATTAAGGATTTCGGTTGCAGTGCAAAGGAAAAGAAGTCAAGTTTCTTGGTCATGACGCAAAACGACAAAGAGCTAGATGAAGCTGTTAGAGAAGCAAAGTGTTTCTATCCTTTGGTGGTTAAAGGGTTGTTGGGTGCCGTAACAAAGGAAATAACAACTCCACGTGAGGTTTTGGTCATTCTGGAAGATTTCAAGGAGTTAGTTGCAGATAAACTACCTAATGATCTGCCTCCTATACGAGATATTCAGCATCACATTGACTTGATTCCAAGGTCTAGTCTACCAAATCTTCCCCACTATCGTATAAGCCCTAAGGAGAATGAAATTTTAAGGGAGCAGATTGAGGATTTGTTGACAAAAGAGTTTATTCGTGAAAGTATGAGTCCTTGCGCAGCACCAGTCTCGTAGTTCCTAAGAAAGGAAATCAGTGGCGGATGTGCGTTGATAGTAGAGCCATTAACAAGATAACAATCAAGTATCGATTTCCTATCCCTCTATTGGAAGATATGTTGGACGAGTTAAACGGCTCTAAGGTGTTTTCAAAAATAGATCTTCGAATTTGATATCATCAAATTTGAATCAGGCCTAGAGATGAATGGTAGACTGCTTTTAAGAGCAAAGATGGATTGTACGAGTGGATGGTGATGCCTTTTGGGTTATCAAATACTCCTAGTACCTTCATGAGACTGATGAACCAGATTCTCCATCCTTTCATTGGCTCTTTTGTGGTGGTTTACTTTGATGATATTTTAATCTACAGCAAAACCAAAAGAGAACATTTGGAGCATTTAAGACAAGTTTTGCAGGTCCTACAAGAAAACAAGTTGTACATTAACTTTAAAAAATATATGTTTAGTACCAACAAGCTGTTATTTTGGGATTTATCATTGGTGAGGACGGGATTCAGGTTGACAAGGCCAAAGTAAATGCTATCAGAGATTGGCTTGCTCCTAAATCAGTTTCTGAGGTTTGCAGCTTTCATGGTCTAACTAATTTCTACAGGAGATTTGTTAGAGACTTTAGTACCATTACTGCTCCAATTACTGAGTATTTGAAGAAAGGAAAATTCAATTGGGGACCAAACAAGAGCAAAGTTTTGCTTTAATTAAAGAAAAGTTGTGTTCTGCACACATTTTGGCACTATCAAATTTTGATAAAGTGTTCCAAGTGGAATGTGATGCTAGTGGTGTCAGATTTGGTGCTGTCTTATCACAGGAGAAGAGACCAATAGCCTTCTTTAGCGAAAAATTAAGTGAAACTTGCCAAAAGTGGAGTACGTATGATCAAGAGTTCTATGCGGTATTTCGAGCTCTACGGCAATGGGAGCATTACCTAGTTCAGAGGGAGTTTGTTCTTTTCACAGACCACCAAGCTCTAAAGTATCTTTATAGCCAGAAAGTGATAAATAAGATGCATACTCGTTGGGTAAGCTTTCTGCAAAAGTTTCCTTTCATTATTCAGCACAAATCTGGAATACTTAACAAGGTAGCAAATGCTTTAAGTAGAAGAGCTTCCTTACTAACTACCTTAGCACATGAGATTGTGGGTTATGAGTTCTTGAAGGAATTGTATAAACAAGATGTTAAATTCAAGGAATTATAGGATAAGTGTAATAGACAACATCCTTCAGCAGATTTCCATATCCGTGATGGCTATCTTTTTAAAGGAGATAGACTATGCATTCCCTATTCTTCTTTGCGAGAGAAATTAATTCGAGAATCGCATGGTGGTGGTCTTAGTGGCCATTTGGGACGGGATAAGGCCATCGCGAGCTTGGAGGAAAGGTATTACTGGCCGTATCTTAGAAAAGACGCTGGTACAATTGTTCGAAGGTGTTATATCTGTCAGCTTTCTAAAGGACAATCTCAGAATACAGGTTTTTACATGTCGTTACCTATTCCTGAAGATATCTGGCAAGATTTATCTATGGACTTTGTGTTGGGGTTACCTCGAACACAACGATGTGTGGATTCTGTGTTTGTAGTTATTGACAGATTATCCAAAATGACATATTTCATAGCTTGTAAGAAGATTACATATGCATCCAACATAGCCAAATTATTCTTCCGAGAAGTATTCCACCTTCATGGAGTTCCTAAGTCAATAATATCGGACGGAGATACCAAGTTTCTCACTCATTTTTGGATTACACTTTGGAGGATGTTTGGAACAAGCTTGAAATGAGTTCAACAGCTCTTCCGCAGACTGATGGACAAACTGAGGTAACAAACAGGACATTGGGAAATATGATTTGAAGTGTTTACGGAGATAAACTGAACCAGTGGGATTTAGCCTTACCTCAGATGGAATTTGCTTACAACATTGTCGTGCATTCAGCTACAGGGAAATCACCTTTTCTTTAGTGTATACTTCTATTCTGAAACATGTGGTCGATTTGGTTAAATTGCCTAAAAGTTCTTGAGTTAGTCCATCAGTTAAGGCTATAGCCGAAGAGATTTTAGCAACTAAAGAAGTTGTACGAGTTAAGTTAGAGGCAACGGGACAAAAGAACAAGAATGCAGCAGACAAGTGTAGGCGACTCAAGGTTTTCAAAGAAGAAGATGAAGTGATGGTATTTCTTTGAAAAGACATATTTCCAGTTGGCACATATCGCAAGCTTCAGCCTCGCAAGTATGGACCATTTAAGATTTTAAGAAAGGTAAATGATAATGCTTATGTGGTGGCCATTCCAGAAGACATGAACATCTCTATAACGTTTAATGTGGCTAACATTTATGAGTACCATGCTGATAGTGTTCTTTATCCTAAAGTGAACTCGGGGTCGAGTTCTTTGGATGTGGAAGAGACTAATGTAGGAGAAACCTAGTTAGTCGTTATTGACATTTTTGAGTATTTTTTCTTTTCTAAGCGTTTTTCCCTTTCTAAGTGTTTTCCTTTTTCTTATTATTAGAATTTTTCTATTTTACTTCTTAGGTTCTCCCTATATAAAGAACCCCAGGTAGTCTGTATTGATCACCAATTCTTACTCTTTTCAATCAAAGTTTTTAAGCTTTACCCTTTTCTGGTGGATTCCAGAGTTTTAACTATTCAAGTTTGTCGCTAGCAAACTTGATTTAAGTCTAGGTTTAACGCTTGTTAACCTAAGGGTTTTCCAACTGCGTCACTTTGGTAGAAGCTACAAAAGAAGCAATGTGGTTACAAGGAATCACAAGTGAATTGGGTTATGAGCAAAACCACGCAGAAATATTATGTGATTCACAAAGTGTTATTTGCTTATCAAAGAATTATGCTTACCATGAAAGGACAAAGCATATCCATGTGAGATACAATTTCCTCAAAGAAGCAGTGGCTGATGAAGTTCTGAAAGTCACAAAGATACACACAAAGGTGAATCCAGCTGATTTATTGACTAAATCAATACATGTGTTGAAATTTGAGGAAGGTTTGTAAAATCTAAAAGTGCTTCGGCACTAACCTTACTCGGAAATGAGTGAGGCAGCTCCGGTGGTGCTAATCGGAGGGTCACAAGGCTTTGCCGGTGTTAGGCGGAGGTGGTTCTCGATGGTGATCGCATATGAGAAATCGAGGTGGAGTTTATTGGTGATACGCTTTCTCCTCATTTTTGTGATTGGAGCATGTCTTCACTTGCTGGGGCTGAAGCTTAATGTTGGTCCATCAGGAATTTGTGAAGACTGAGGCCTAGAAGATGTGAAATAGGTTTTTGTCTTATTTGCAGGTTTTGCACACAGTAAGTGTGTTGTATGGAGGGTACGCAAAAGAATCAGTGCTGAGAGCATGCTAAATACAACAGTTATCACAAGCAAGAAAAAAGAGAGAGAGAGAGAGAGGGAAAGTAAGAGAGTAGTGAGAGGTTAGAGACAGAGAGAAAAAACGTCAAGAGTGGGGTTTTTTTTTTCTTGGAGTCTTGTTTCATTGTCTTCAGATTGTTTGTAATCTTTTTTCTGGTGAGTGTTTTGAGTGAATTGTATGGAGAGCATAAACTTGTAACTGATTCAAAGTATAAGCCCTTGTAACCTGACTATTAGCTCACCAAGACGTACCAAGATCCGGTTTTGGACTTGGGAACTCATTAGCTTCTTGTGTCTTTAGTTAGCACCTGCACAAATACACAAAACACTAAGAACAGAGGTCTAAAACAAGGTCAAAAAACACAACACTATCGAATTATTGGTCCAAGTCGAACCAAATATATGTGGTCGTGAAAATCCGAACCAAATATATGTGGTCGTGAAAATCCGATCGTTCCCTTGGTTTTTTTCTTTTCCTCTTTATGATTAATCAATTTACTGAAGAATAACTACTATAGTTAAAAATCTCGTATATAAAATTAGAAAAAATGTAGAAGAAAATTTTAAACCAATATTGTATATTGACCGCGTAAATTTATGTCAAATTGTCAATATATTATTGCATCAATAAATTTGAAGGCTAATAAATGTCTATGTATACAAGAAGTATACATCCAAGTACTTTCTCATGATTAGTTTCATATCGTTTTGGTCTCCTCATTCGAATCAAATCAATATCCTTGTACTTTTTTGTTGTTGTCACATACTATTCAATATTTTATCAAAAATAAATATTTTCTTTCAAAAAGAAAATAAATTATCCTTAAAAACAATATAATATTGAAACTAGTAGGATCTTATCTCAAATCTTACCCTAAGTTTTTTATGTGATAATCTAATTAATAATTATGATATTATAGGTTCGACTCTTCCCACTACAATTTGTTTATCACAAAAAGGATTTAGGTTCGACCACTCCTCACCAACATGTTTTTGGGATTTGACCGCGGTGTAGTTGCAGATCCGATTCCAATTTATTTGTAAAAGCTTTGAAGTTTAACCTTTGTGTATGTTCTTTTAGAATTTTTTTTGTTATCTTCTCTTATTTAGGATTTTAGTTTCTTATGTTTAGCTTTCAGAAATTTATCTGTTGTCCGCCGGTTTATATATCTAAATTATAGATTTCACAGTGGCTTTTTTATATGAAATATAAATGGCTATTTAGTGAAAAGAAAAGAGAAAAACAGTACAATAAATGAACGTAAAATCTAAACTACATTGAACATTTTTATTTTAAGAAAAAACTTTCCTATTCAGATAGTATTGTCATGCGCCACCTCCAACCTCTAAAGAGGTATTTAATTACCCCTTTCAAGTCCGACGTTAATAAGAGTAGCCGTCCAGTGTTACAATAATCCAAAAGATTAATTTTCATAATTCAACTTTCTTCATAACATTAATCGAAATCTGACTTGTAATGAAGTGTTTTTGTCTATCTACGAAGTTTAAGGTTATGAACTTAATGATGATGAGAGAATAATATACAATCAAAGTGTTTTAATCACGATATATAGCACCACTGCTCCTTTTTAATATATATGAAATAGCAAATTCAGAAAAACAATGTGAACTATTGGTTGCTTTCAGCCACTAATAAAAATGAAATATATAATAAAGATACCCATTTGGTTGAGAAAAGATTTGGTTTATAAGTTCTAGAAACTTATGGTCTGTATTTAGTGTTTACATATTCTAGGAAGGACACAAAAAATAATAATATGAGTAAAATATTGATAAAGATAATTTTAAAGGTGATGTAAAGAGAGAATATTAAAATATTATATATATACTCTTTTCGTTTCGACTAAATTTTTTGTTCCACTTTAGTTGTCATTCTTATTTTATAATGTAATTTTCAATACAAAATTTTCTCATTTCTCTCTAATTAAATAAATAAAATTGAAATGATTTGAAATTCTAATAGTCAAATAAAAGCATAACAAAATATTTACGTATTTTTTTAATATATGTGCAAAAATGTAGAATGATAACTAAACTCAAACTTAGGGAGTATATAAAAAAAAAGGATAAAAATGGTAAATGAACTACACAAAATTTCACGTGCTTATACTTTTTGTAGTAATTGTAAAGATTCTTCAACAAACGACAAATGGTTACGTTCTTTTACATTTGAATGGCCTTTAATATTGTGTACTTATAGAGAATGAAAGAATTCAGGTAGTGCCGGTTACATCAAAAACTTTTTCTCTTTCATGGAGGTGAAATAGAGTGCGATATTTAGGTTTAGCCTTCAACGTTTTCCGATCTTTTTGGGTGAACGGTGGTTGGTGGCTAAGTCAGCACCAATGCCGTTCACCACCTTTTTGTTCATCTCGCCGGTGATCTAAGGCCGAGACGTGGGAGGAGTGATGTCCGTTTCAAGCTTTGTCGTGGAGTTTTGACTGGTGATTGCAACTTCTCCAGAGGCTTCTCTGTCTCCGTCGTCGTTGGTCGGAGATGGTGGTTGAACCCATGGTGGTGGATCTGGTGCGGTTTTGGCTCGTCGACAGTCAACGTCGTGACTCTCTTTGTTCGGTTTTTTCTTCTCGCCTCAGTCCTTATTGTTTGTTGGTGTTAATCATAATTTCGATTTATTTATGTAGGTCTAGTTCAAGTTTAGCTTTTAGTTTAGGCCCTTGGTTAGATATCGTGAACTGCTGCCCTTGTTTGATCGATCAATTTCCTCTCCGGTTCTGTTCTAGTGCTTGGTTCCTTTGGGCTTAGTTTTACCATGTGTAGAAGATTGGTTTTGCTCTTTGTTCATACTCTGAAGAATTGTTCGTGGTCTACTCATTTATTGGGCTCGATTTAGGCGTTAAAAATAGTCGGTAGTGTTTTCGACTTCGCCATATCCGGAAGAAGTGGGATCTTTGCCGGTGTAGATGTCTGATCTTTATTATCAAGGTAATATTAGTCGCTATAGGAGGTTTCGTCAGCTAGTGTTGGTTCGTGTCTTTCGGTGTTGGCTTCGATCTTCCATTTTGGGGCATCGGTTCATTGATTTTTAGTCCATAGTGTCCTAGCTAAGTCTTTTTCGGGATTAGCTTTAAAAATGCTTTCTTTCTTTGGACTAAGTTTATGGGGATATACTCGTTTTCCGCCGGCTTTTGTATTCCAACATTGTATTATCTCTTACTTTTTAATATATATTGCTAAGTGAAAAAAAAAAGGAAGGATGAAAGAATTTTGAAAAAAAAAATAATAATAAATAAACAGGAGAATGAAATAAACCAGATACTGAGATACCTTTTTTCAATATATTCATTCATGGTCGATTGATTAGTAAAAGAATTTTTAAAAATTTACAAAACTGCTATCTGAACCTATAAGTTCACGGGATACAATTTTTGATCTTATGTCCGCGCAAATATGAAAATATATGTGTGACTTCTAATCTGTATAAATTCAACAAAAATAAAAAGTTTATATAAAATAGGGAATTTTCAATGTATGACGATCAATAAATTTGAAATTCGAGATCTGATAAGCTGAGAAAATTTTAGGGTACTGTATAAAAATTAACCATAATAATTCTAAAGAGTAGCATGTGCGTGTCGGAATCCACATGTGTTTTTGATTATTTGTTAGTAAAATATATTGTTAAAAAGATTATTATCACATTTTTTTTGTTGTGTTGTATGTTTATCTTCAAATTTGTAAGGTTATATTTATAGTTATCATTATAAATTCTCCAGAGCCTCCTGTAATTCATCCTAATTCTTCTCATTACGTATATATATCAAAGTTGTTATATGTACAAACAAAATATTTTCAATATACACACCTTATTATCATTTACCATTTGCATTATATTAATAACTATATCATTATTATGTTAAATATATCATTATCAGATCATTGGTAGTGATACGAATATCCCAAATTATTTCATGCTTCTATTTTTCAATTATTGTTCTATTCAATATTGTATAGTAGAAGTAGAGATATTTCGGTCTAACTATTGTTATATACTCAATTAAAAACTTATCATTTTCATATACTTAATTTCCAAAACATCTATGGATATTGGCTACATTCACCCTATAAAATACTTGAAAATTATAAAATTAAAAATCTCTATAATTTTTAAATTAATACGATATAAAATATTATAATGCGTATATTTGTATAGAAGAACCATATATTAATTGCATAAAGAAAATTTGAAAGAATATTGTACATATATGTATATTAACTTAATATGTATCTTAAAATTGTAAGACTCGGTTCTAGAGTTTATTTTGAGAAATTTGAGATTTAACTATCTGAATCCATATTTCTAGAGATATCTAAATTTTCAGTCAATTTCTTTTATAAAAATTATAACTGTCGTTAGATATGTATACTATTACTTATTTTGGTAACAGAATAAATAATTACAATGATCCCATAAATATTATTTTATTACAAAAGCAACATTTCAACAGGTTTAAGGGAGGAGTTCATTATTAAGAAGAAAATTTGATAGTTGGATGGGAAAAAAAAAAAAAAAAAGAATTTGCCATCCTCTCTTGACCGTCTTTCAAAACTTTGTACCATTTGACTTTGACTATCTCTCTATTTCTGAAATCTCCCTCTCTCATTTGGCTGCTTCTCTCAACTTTTCTTCACTTTAATATTTATGTTTTTTGAAATAACAAAATAATAATCCAACGAATAATTTTCCCTCCTCCTTTTCCTTTTCCTTCTCCTTCTCCTCCTCCTCCTCGCTGGTTATTACATTACAGAAGCTAAGCAATGAAGCTCTAATCAATCATCTCTTCTTTTTCCTTTTCATCATCATCTTCTTCTTCTTCTTGTCTGAGAGAAAGTGATCCACGTGTAATCATCTAATTACATGGACGCAATCTTCCTAACGGAAGACCCAAATACCCGGAAACAATTAATTGGGTCCCTTGCTCAATCATTCGAATGCGTTTACGTTTGTCTCTGGTCCTATTATTTCCCTCGACCTTCCAAGTAATCATTATATCTCTCTATCTTTACATTTACACACATTACACACATATCTTCATTCTCTTTCTCCGTTTTTAGTTATGTAACATGATGCATTTGATCTTGAGCTACAGTTATTTGATATCGTTGGATGGTTATTACCATGAAGCTACTGTAGAACCTTCTTCATCTGGAAGTGTAGCTAGAAGCTTGTTCCATGAGTATCGCCAATCTATCATCCCTCTCCATAATAGGTAAAATTATTTACTAATTAATATTGTTGTATATGCACCACATGCAATGTTGTTTGAGACGTTCTTTATGAATATATTATCTAATTTTTTCCTTTTATAAAAATGTGATGGTAGGCATGTACCAAGCATGGCATTCATGAATAATCTCCCATACTTGGAGATTCAACCACAAGACCACCTTCAAAGACTTGCTTATAACGACACACAACGTCTTTTCTATCAGGTCATTTTCATTTCTCACTCCTGCGTATGTTTTTTGTTCAACATGCAATATTGTATTAATCTCAACACCATTTTAACTTTTATTTTTATTTTTCATCATCTTAATTTCGAGCTTTTATATGTTATGTTAATCATTCAGCTATTTAACACCCACTACGTACTGATAAATTCTTCATTTCGTTCCATTAATTATCGCAGGAAGCCAGAATTCAGGTATAATATTTACTTAATTTTTACAATTATGTTTTTTTGGGTCAAAATATATAATTATTGTAATATATAGCAGCCAAATGTGATACGTATATAATGTTTTTTTTTTGATAAAAATACGTATATAATGTTGTGATGGTCAGACGGTGATTTTTATGGGTTGCCGGAGCGGTGAGATTGAACTCGGAATGTCGTATGATGCTGCGAATGTATGAATCCTAACGTATTTAATAAAACCATATCTATTTATTTATTTATTTATTTGTTTGTTTATATATTTTTGTTGTTGTGGATCTCTCTACATATTAATATATAAAATGTTCGATTGACATAAACGACAGATGAAAATAGAAGCAAGTCTTCGAGAATGGTTCCCTGAAGATTTCAACAGAAAATCTTCTCCGGTGAACTCCGACTACCTCTGGCCACCGCCTCCTCCGTCTTCGTCTTCTTCTTCTCTTCGATCATTAGACAGTCCTAACAACTCAATTTTATTCCCACTCATCCCTAAACCTTCAACTACCACTGACGCCAACGTTCCGTTACATCAGCCATTAGCTCCGATCAATATGATCCAACAGCAAGAACGACAAGAGCCCTTGTTCGGTAACCGTGATGAAGAAGCAATGACAAAAGCTATCTTAGCGGTTTTAACGTCACCGTCAAGTCCTCCGTCTACTTCTTCCTCGCCGCGACGTAAAAGAAGAGTCACCGCTTTTAAGAGATATCATCACTGCATGATTAGCGGCGGAGGCAAAGCTCCGCCACCACGGATGAATGTACGGAGGCAAAGTATAATGAAAAGAGCGATTTCGTTTTACAATAGGCTTAACATTTACCGGAGAGAAAACATTACTACTGGCGGCGATGGAAGCGGTAGCGGTGGACGTTTCATCGGCGGTCCAACCGCAACGCAGTTGCATCATATGATATCGGAGAGGAAACGACGAGAGAAGCTTAATGAGAGCTTTCAAGCACTCAGATCTCTCCTTCCTCCCGGGACTAAGGTACACATGTTATCAAATCTTTGGCATATATAATTATAAAACATTTCAAAAACAATTAGAATCTCTCATATCGGGTTTGGGTTTGGGTTACACTCATACTTATAATCCTAAATCTCTAATTCGGAACCAATTGTATATGTTTTGTTTCACAAATTTCTCAGTTCAAACGTTCAGTCATGAACACGAAAATTGTGTACATTATAATATTCTACACTGGTTAAGTTTGTGAATTTGGGCTATATATATATAAGTGACATCTTTCGCATTATTACATAGACTTCTTTTGCTATATGAGTTTCAACCTTAATATATATTTGAGCTATACAGTAAATGTGAAAAATAATTTGTGAACAGAAAGATAAAGCATCGGTCCTCGCCATTGCAAGGGACCAACTAACGTTATTGCAAGGAGAGATGTCGAAACTAGTAGAGAGAAATCGGGAGTTAGAGGCAAAGTTAACCGGAGAAAAGGAGATTGATGAAAACGATTTAAGACCCAATGAGAGGTTTAATGTTCGTATAACCCATGTACCAGAATCGACATCTAGAGAAAGGATTGTGGATCTAAGAGTTGTTGTAAGAGGAGACAACATTAGGGCTGATGATTTGATGATAAAGCTTCTCGAATTCTTGAAGCAAATCAACAATGTGAGCTTATTATCATTAGAAGCTCAAATTCGATCAGCTAGAGAAGATGGGAATTCATCGATTGTTCTCGTGAACTTAAGGCTCAAGATTGAGGTAGATTTTCATTTTATTAATTTTGTTTCTGTTAAGGAAACATAATAATTGATATTTACTTTTGATTTATTGATGATTAAGGTGGCATAGATTTGATGAAATTCATAAAATATATCAAAAGGGCGAATACCTATCTTTTTTAATTTATATAAATTTTGTTTGATAAAAATGAAAACAATTATTTGATAAGATACGTAGATAACCACTAGTTTTGGCATTGACTAACTATAAAAAGTGTAATGAGTCATCAAAGAAAAAAGCTTAATCTTTTTTTTTTGGAATTATATTAATTTTGTAGGATGAATGGGACGAATCAAACTTCCAAGAAGCCGTCAGAAGAGTTGTTGCTGACTTGGCTCACTGACAACAAGTTTGATTATTTCCTAACATGTTTTACAATTATATTTTTAATGCTTACAAATTATATATATATATATATATATTTTTTTTTTTTTTATGGACAGTCTTTTTTTACTATGGCTTGCGACGGCTCCTATCGTTATCGATGGTCCTTTTTGTGCTTATTTTTTGTGGAATTTTTCAGCCGTTCATCGCGACTCATTGTTGACCCTTTCGTTTCTCTTTTTTTCTTTGGTGATAACTTATTCCCTTATCATTTTGTAATACCCAATATTTTGTTTTATAAATAATGTCGTTTGAATTAATTTATTATTAATTCCTATGATTAATGGGTCGTATAATTTGGTAGTCACTATAACTGTACTTGTCTTGTGTACCACTTCAAACTATAAAGATTATAATGCGTTATAAATATTTAATCTCTCGATCTAAGTCATCGAACTAATATATAAATCTTTGAAAACAATCAATTTTGAGTGAATATATATATATATATATATATTTATATATAAGCTTTCCTGAATATACGTGGCTAAGTTTAAATTTCTTTTGTCGCCTAAATTGACTGATTTTTCTTGCTAACTGGAAAATAATCAACCGATAACGACACCTCTTTATATTTCTATAACGAAAATAGAAAAATAAGGGTTTGGGGACATATAAATTGTATCTTCTGTACAAAAATATTGATGGTCACATTGATTAAGGAACTTAACTAGTTTACTAAATACTATCCAAATTCAAATTATTTCCCATTTCAATAAACGTGATTAATTCCAACATACGTGCCATACTGTTCGTATTATTTTTTTCCATGACTATGCAAATTAATACCATTGAGTGATTCATAATTAAAACGAAAAATTACACTACTTCATTTGTTTAAGGAAAAAAATTAAAGTTTTAAATTTCTATTTACGTATATGGATAGATTATCTTCATATAAGTTAGCAGTCTGCAGAAAGTTCAGAAGTTAAGATTTTTGAAAGACGGCAATTTTGACCCAAAAAAGAACTTTCGAGGAAACCCTCTCCCGTAACTTCATAAAGCTTAGTTAAGTTATTATAAAATAACCTTTTAATAATTTTAATACACTACATATACATTAAGAGTCCTTTATAAAGGGCATTAATGAATAAAAATAGTAAACTAACACTTGATTAATACGTGGAACTTTTGAAGATTATATATTTGCTTCTAGACCGTGACAAAAAATATATATCTATATATTTGCTTCTAGACCGTGACAAAAAATATATATCTATATATTTGCTTCTAGTTACTTATATATGAAAAGAATGTTTTTTTTTTGATAAAATTTTGTATATGAAAAGAATGTTGACTAGTTTTATAGAAAAAGTGAGTGAACCTTAAAATGTCTTCAAAGTTGAAACATATTAACAATAAAAAATGTCTTAAAACTTTGTATCTAATTATATCTAATCTTGACAAATTAACTTTATGTACGTGTTAATTAGATACAAAGATGGCAAACATATTTCTTTTACTTTGTCTTTGAATTCACCACTTTACCAAACATATTGAAAATTGATATTCAGTTTTCTCGGTAACAAGATTGTTCTTAGTCAAGTTAAAGTTTTCTATTTTCCTTCGATTCTTTCAATATGTTGATATATATATATATATATATATATATATATTTTGCACCTATATTTACTCTTTTGTTTCTATTTTTATCTTAAAAGCATCTAACAATATTTTAAAATATGTTAAACTTGTCACATTTTTTTAAAAATCAACAATATAATCGACAATTAGAATGTAATTAGTATAGTTTAGGTGCAATTAAACTTTTTAAACTAACTGTAGGTGCAATTAAACCAACGTTTGAAAATTAGGTGAGCCAGTTGTTATATCCAAACTTCGGGGTGGATCTAGCTTGTCAACCCAAAATCCAAATATCGAAAAAAAATCACAAAGTCAAACTATAGTCACATAACTTCAACATAGCTTCCAAAGCTTCTAGATTTTACAAATCTGACATCAACAAAATTTTTGTAAACTCAAACATGATCAAACCTGATAAACTTAAATATATCGCTTCCCCAATAAGTGTTACTATGTCCATGTATCAACCTTTTTGATTAATATTGATGCTTATATCTTCATATGATTCGTTTTGCTATCGAATGACGTCTACTATATATCTTTCTTCCAATTTTCTGCTGGAGAAAAAAACCTAAAATGATACAAAATAATGCTGTAAACTACAACATGAATTACAACTTTCGATTAAGTGTTACTACTAAACTTTCATAACATGAAACACAATTACGTCTCTTATACTCACGGATTTCATGGACAACATCACCAGTCTATCAATAACAAGCCAATACAAGAAAAACAATAATGAAACAATACAAGTTCTTGAGCACATTTGATCAATGTATTGAGGGTCGAAGTTTATTACGGTGAACAATAACTCTCTCTCAAAAAGTGTGATCCTAGTATTTTCTTTGTGCTCTGCCGTTTTACCCACTCATATCTTAAGCTAAAGGCCCTCCACTCCTCATGGGGAAGACAAAGTCTGCTAAAGCAAAAACGAAGGCTAAAACCTCTCGGAGAAAGTCTTCCTCTTCGTCTTCGAATTCAACCTCTAAGGTTGCCAATTCTCCGGTTACCTCCTCGGCCTCAACTCTGAGCCCGTCAATCGCCTCTCTTCCAGATGGTGAATCTCCTCCGTAGGGGACTCTTGTACTAGATCCCAATTCAATTTTGCGATCTACTATAGCTCCGAACCTTACTTTTGAAAAAGGGGAAATTGATGCTAGCTCTACTTAAGTCATTTCTCCTTCTTCCTCCTCGCCGCTAGTGTCTTAGGTCCCGGTTGAAGCTCTGGTTATTCTAGTTATTGAGATTGGCTCTTTTTGGAAAGAGATTGTCTCAGGCTCTACAAAGATTATGGAAAGAAAGGGTTCTCTCTTTCTCTTGGACTCAGGGGACATTTCTGTTACATTCCCAATTATGTTATTGAAAAGAGCATCAAAGTCAGGGGCTGTTCACGCCATTGTTAATGGTATATGGGGTAGGGATAAAGACATCTCTGTAACCAAGATGGAAAGATTTACTTTTCTGCTTCGCATTCCTAATGTTGCGACAAGAAGAAGGGTCTTAGATCAAGGTCTTTGGCAGATAGCTAGTCAAATAATGTTTGTGGTAAAATGGGATCCGGGTGGTTAGCAAACAAAGCCAGAACTTATAGCAGCTCCAATTTGGACAGAATTCAGGGATATTCCATTTGAGTTCTTCTCCACTAAGGGTTTAGAACACATTGCCGGCATGGTTGGTCAACATATTCGTTGTCATCCTTTGACACAGAAAATGGTTAATGTTGAAGCTGCTCATGTACTTACAATCATCGACCCTTGCAAGCCCCCTCTCGAGGCAATTACTGCCGAATTCCATAATGGTAGAACTAAGAAAGTTCGCATTTACAGTCCATGGATGCCACCAGTTTGTTCTGCATGTAAAGAAGTGGGACATTCGCTTCGACGTTGTCCCATAGCTCCAAAAATTTGCTCTGCTTGCAACTCGACAGTGCATACCACTGAGTTATGCCCTCATGCCCCGAAATCTAAGACTTTAGCTCATCTGCCACCTCTTGAATCTCCTCTAGTTGTTGTTGATGCATCACCACCACTTTCTACTCTCTCACTTATAGTTGTAACTCCGCTCCCAGTTCTAGCTCCTTCTCTTTTAGTTACAGCTCCCAAATTGGTTCCAACTGTGGCTCCCACCCTCCTCCCTGCAAAGGTGCACGCTCCTAATGTTGCTCCAGTTATTCTTCCACAATCTCGTGATAGGGCTACCTCTTCGAGTTCTGCAATACCAGCTGCAACTCTATCTCCCCATGCTGCTATCAAGCCAGTTAAACTATCAGTTGGGGCCAAATTGGCTGTTGTTCTGAATGTTCCAATTAGCTCCCCTAGCTCATTTCCACCTAATTTACCTGATGATCAAACACTTATGCAGCAGTGTGTGTCCCCACCTCCAAGCTTCCCTGATGCTTCTATAGAGGTTCCCTTCCCATATTCAGTATCAATGTAGTCTATGGAGTAATGCATGGCGAAGCTCCATCCGCCAACACTATTTTTTATGTGTTTGACGCTTTTTGTTATAACGTAAGAGGTTTTAATAATATGATCCATAGGCGAGGCTTTAAGATTGGTATAAGACCAATCTCCCTACTTTTGGTGCTATCATAGAAACGCACGTCCAACTGCCTAAGTCGCAATCTTTTGTCAATAACGTGTTGTAAGGTTTGAGGTTTGAGTGCAACTATAAATTCTCTCCTTTGGGAAAGATCTGGGTGGTTTGGAGTCCATTTGTTTTGGTTACTATCCTTTCTAAGTTTCTTCAGATGATAGCTTGTCTTATCAAGGTTCTGAGACATCATTACAAGAAAACTTGTCATTTGAGACTGCACAATCAGTCGCAAAACCTGAGTCACTAATTTATGGAGTCGCAAATTAGACGAAATTAGTGACTAATCTGAGACCCATTTATCAGTCGCTAAAATCAGTCGCAAATCAGTCACAAAAATCAGTCGCAGATCAGCCACAAAAATCAGTCGCATATCAGTCACAAACATCAGTCCCAGATCAGTCACAAAAATTAGTTTCAGATCAGTCACTAAAATCAGTCATAAATCAGTCTCAAATTTTAAGTCGCAGATCAGTCACAAAAATCAGTCGCAGATCAGTCTCA